>OV651815.1:19648496-19754491 GCA_927349885.1 Psylliodes chrysocephalus | reverse complement strand
TGTTTTGCAAGTTTAAAATAATTGTAATGCCTTTGTTTTTTGAAAATCGACAAATGATAAATATTACCGTCCTAAATTAGTAGTATCTATATTAAATATGAAATAAGTTTATTTATACTTCATACAATATAATAACCAATGCATGTCACCGATGACGTAATACATTTTAGACCGTCACAGCTTCACTACGTTGTTAAATTTCGAAAATAATTGGGGAATCTTTGAAAAATCCGACAATTGTAGCTATATAAAACAAAAGCAGCTGTAAAGGGCCCCACTCACCTCGTTCTTCGAAGTTGGAAGGAAAAACGTTGACTGATATGTCCACACACAACAGTTTGTTTCACGCCAGTTTATCACGATGGACCGTACATGCTTGTTAGCAGTGGCAGCGGTTTTGGCAGTGGAAAACATCGCGAAAAAAGAAAATCTCAAAGAAAATGGACTAAAGACTGGGTACTTAAACGCAGTACACTGTCACAAACAAATTTACTGAAAGAGCTAAGATTGGAGCCTGATGATTGGTACAATTACTTGAGGATCGACGAGGATACGTATCGGAAACTGTTAAAACTAGTAACAGCGTTAATTGAGAGACCCATTTACGGGAATGCGCCAGTCCTCATGAACGCCTAACAGCTACCCTGCGGTTTCTGGCCAATGGTCGCAGCTACGTGAATTTGAAGTTTTCTGTTATTATTTCACCGCAGGCACTAGGACGCATAATACCCGAAACCTGCCAAGCTTGATAAACTCTAATAAAAAATCTCTGTTCCACTGCCTAATATCCGACATTTTTATTATAACCAGTTGTAAATAATAATAAACAACAAAAACATGCTGAACGTCACTGCTACTGATAAATGCCTGACTAGTTAAACTGTTGAGAACACACACCTCGTGTTTACTCGAACGGTTGGCACGATAACCGTCAAAAATCAAGACTCGCCTGAAATTTTGGAACGACGTTCATAAACGACGTTCTTTTCCATACACCTCGTTTTTGTGACATTTTTACCCTGACGTTTTTAACCGCCGGTTAAGAACGGCGGAGAAGAACGAGGTGAGTGGGACCCTTTAATTGTTGTGATGTTAGCCAATAAGAAATACCAGTTAGTAGTATGTTCCATATAAGCATGAATCTATTAAGAACATCAGTTGAGGTTTTTAAAAAAAATATCAAAATTTGCTTTATGGAATTATATTAATATAGCATGTAGAAGCATTATTATAATGTTGCAGTTATTTTAAAAGGAGGTCCTTTTGCCACCAATGTTAAATAAAAAATATTAGATTATGACTAAAATTAATTTTTTTCTAATAGTAGATGTCCTTATTTATCTAATAGTGAACTTTTAACTATACCTTACCGTGCAAATTTTTTTCGAATTATAATTAATTTTACTATTATTTATTGATTAGATGGAGTAGAAAAAAACTAAAAATAAGGTTTTTGAAATATTTAGGTTTTGTTTTTTACAATAAAATATATAGGTTACCGTGGAATTTATTGAGAAATTATTATTAAAAAATCACAAAAAATATTCAACTAGGTTACTTGAAAATTTTTTGTGATTATTTAATATTAATTTCTCAATAAGTTCCACGGTTTACTATATATATATTTTATTGTATAAAACAAAATCTAAATATTTAAAAAACCTTATTTTTAGTTTTTTTCTACTCCATATAATCAATAAATAATAGTATAATTCGAGAATTGTTGTTGAGGACTTACTTTCTCGTGAGGCACTGTACAAATACTCACATTTAAAAAAAAAATTCTCAAAAATTTGCAAGGTAAAGTATAGTTAAAAGTTCAGTATTAGATAAATAAGGACTTCAACTATTAGAAAAAAATTAATTTTAGTCATAATCTAATAACTTTTTTTTTAACATTTGAGGCGAGAGGTGTGGCGAAAGGACCTGCACAATATTTGGGTATCAAAAAATGAAAACATAAATATTTTTCAAAACTACGACTTTGAAATTCCTATACAAATAACAAAGTAAAATATTAAACAAATAATAATAATAAAAGGTAAAATACAATTATTATTATCATTACTGTACAGTACTATAATTGATTATATTATTAGTGTGTATTTCACTCAATAACTCCAAATCATCGCCATAATAATTGTAACAATGTCTCTTTCGACGTCTCTTGAGATTGTTATTTAGATTCATCGCTACTGAAATCACTATCATCGCTGTTGGTGTAAAAATAATTGGAGCAATTTCTATTCTATCAATTATTCCCTCTCCATATACCATTTTAAGATTTATTTTCTCTCTATTGTACCATTTTAAGATTTCTTTTGCTGTATGGCTGATAATTTTTTTCCAAATTTGTGGTGTTATGGTCCAGAGTGCTTCTGACCACATATTTAAACAATCTTCTTTTTTACCATCTCGACCAATATAGTCCGTCAGATAGTGACAGGTTTAGGTGCCCCATTTTCGCATGCAAGCCTTGAAGAGGGTTGAAAAGTACATCGATTTTAATTAGAATGAAAGAAAATTTACGAGTGGCTGCTGGGGATAACACATGGAAAATTCGATTTTCCCTAACAAAAACGAAAGGTTATTTGTTGCCCATTTTTCCACGCAAGCCGTTTTCACTATATGATTAATTAATAGAACTAGGCTTCGGAAAACCAAAGGCTTTAATGTTGCAAGTGGCTAAAGGGTTAAAATAAGGGTGTAATCTTCTAAGGAAAAATCAAGTTTTTGTCCGATTTTTCCACACAGGCCCATCGAATATATGAAAACGTACGTCGTCACTAGTTCGAAAAACATATTTTTTTGAATGACCTGAATCTACAATTGCATTTTGGGGTCGGAAAATTTTTCTGATAAGGAAAATCGAATTTTCCATGTGTTATCCCCAAGAGCCACTCGTAAATTTCCTTTCATTCTACTCTACATTGATGTATTTTTTAATCCTCTTCGAAGCTTGCATGCGAAAATGGGGCACCTAAATCGGTCACTATCTGACGGTCTAATATGTCTATTATAATATTGCTTTGTAATGCCCCAAATAAGTTCAATTAGATTGAATATACAATGATAAGGAGGGAGGCATAATACTTTATGCCCGTATTGTTCGGCTAGAAGATCAGCCATGTAATTTTTTAGTGGTTTATTTCTAAAAAGAAAATAATAATTGAGAAATTACAAACAAAACAGATTTCTTTTACTGATTGTGCAACAATATTCAGAAGTTTCGCTTTAAACATATCAAATGAAAATCTAATTATCTGATTTGTCAGCCACTCTTGTATTTTAATCTTTGTCCAGTTAGCGTTTGGTGTTTTATGTAACAATGTACTGTGATATTAAGCATTGTCCATTATGATTAATGATGGTTCATTAAGTTTTTTCAGTAACTGTTCTTCAAACCATTTTATAAAATTCTCATTATTCATTTCACCATGATAATCACTCAGTTTATTTGGTGACGCAAATATAGCCTCTGCTCCTTCAATGAACCCGTTTTCATTTCCAGCATTGAGTATATATGTACCTATAAATAAAAATTTTAACTGAAGCATGTAACTATATTTTAATAATTATTTACGTACCTTTTATCATCAACTTTTGTGGTTTTCACACTTCTTTATTTTTATCTTGCCAAGAACGGTTTATAGTCCCATTTTGAAAAATCCACGTCTCATGATTAAAAACAAACTGAAATAAACCTGTTTCCTTTATTTTCATATAATTTATTAAAAATACAGCCCGTTTTACAGCAACATCGGAAAGTTCCATAAGCCCTCGCCTTCGATCATCTTTTTTCCATTAAAAACCAATATCTTTTAATAATGACATGCGGCATCCATTAAACAATTCTTTTTTTTTTCAATTTTTTTAATAAAGAATTCAAAGTTACGTGTTCGTCTGCAAACAAATATATAGGTATTTATAAATAGATGATACAAAATGAATAATCTACACTTAGTAGCTTTATACATGTTGTAAATAACATCTCGTATAGTACTTGTAGCTAGAGTTCTTGTATTAGCTTTTTTTGAGGCGATCATTCTTAGCTGCTTGAGAAATAGCGCTTACAGTGGACAAATTTAAGTTAAGTGCTGCCGATACACGCTAAAAAATGAGATTAGTTTGATGTTTCTAGACAATATCAGTAAAAACTTACTTCTCCAACAGCAGTTAAATGTAGTAAAGGACTATTGTTATCGCGTTCTTGTTCAAAATACTTTATCAATGAAGCTATGAGCTCCTTACATCGGCTCTTTATATTTCTTTGGCATTTTTAAAACTGCGAGAAAGACAATATGGTTGTTCTTAATAAAACAGTTTTTTATAACTAAAAATAATGTCCAAATAACCAAGAATAATATTGAAACGACCAAAAATAATAACAAAAAATTATAAATAACTCAAAATAATAATAATAAATAACTCAAACTATGAACAAATTGCAATTACAAGACACAATAAATATTTGACAATATTGAACTTAAAATGACAGTTCATAAAAAAATACCAATTCCAAACTGAATGGCTACCAGTAGGTTTTGACAGGTTATGATATGGCAAAATTATGGCAACCCTGTAGGCCTGATGATTTTACAAGGTCAATAAAATATATAGTTACATAGATTGATCATCCATATTTTTCAAAATAAACATAAGCTTATGCCTTGAAGTAAAAATATAAGAAATTATTATTTTTTAAATATCTAAAGACTGAAAATTGGTTTTGAAACACATTTTTGCTAAACGGATTAAAATTAATAAATATTTGCCAGGCAATATGGCCGCTCGCAAACGACCAGCTCTGAGCAATCTATATAACTATATATGTATCATTGACCCTGTTAATGACAACAGGGTTGCCATTCTAAACTGTCAGTTCCCACTGGTAGCCAATTGGACAGGTCGTTGGAATGCCTAATTTTATTATAAACTTAGCTGTCAATATACAATTGAAAACTCATTCAATGTTATAGAATTAAAAAATAACAACGTAATTTAACCGTAATAAGGATGATAAAAACAATGTTATACTTTTAAAGTTTATCTTCAATGCAACTAAATAAGAAAAAGAAGTAAATAAATTATTATGGTCGAGATATGATAGAAAATAAATTACAAACAGATAATCTCTAAAAAAAATACGCACACCAATTCAAATAGTGTTCAATCAGACCTTCAAATCGTAATATATAATTTTTTGGTATTACTGCAGTAGAGGAAATACGTCATCGATGACGTGCATTGTTTTTACCCAGACAGCACAAGTCAATTCATTGGATGTCCATGGGAAGTCCATTTATGGACATATCGGCTGTCCAAAGGACGTCCAGCATTTTACCGAAGGACATCCAATGGACATCCACTGGACTATACAAATGTCCCACTCCTGGACGTCCATTTGGACTCCATGAAAGGTCCGTATATGAACTCTTTTTGTATTGCTTTTGGACAATTTATGGACATCTGACGGACATCACCACCTATATTAATATGAAATAAAATAATTGCAACTATGGACTTATTTTTATTGTCATAAATAATATCAAGCATGTATTATTTTATACGCACTACTTTCTGTTGACCTTCTTAGCCATTTTCTTAAGGCTATTTCGCTTAGTTTTTAAGCAGCACCATTGTCACATTGTCAAAAGACTACATTTTATACGAATATTGAGTCTTAAATCAATCTTTTAATACACGCCTGATCAGGCAAAACTGATAGTTAAAAATGTAAAACTTTTAGATAAAATGCTATTAACTAATATGAAAATATGCATTGACTAATGTACTCTACCTCTATACTTACATATAAACAAAAAACTGATCATTATTTCTTTAAATTACCATTTTACTTTCATACCATCCTATTATGCGAATTCTTCTGAGAGGATATTAGAAATTATGGAAACAAAACATCTTTCATAAGTTCGTCATGTCCTTGTCCCTGGTTTTGGTAACTGCAATAAAAATATGTATTTGTGAACATTAAAGAGAAATAACTTATGAAACCACTTTCAATGCATTATTTCTTAAACCTTACAAAACGATTCTATTTTATTTAATAAAAGTAAAACTTACAGCTTCTTTAAAAATATTTGTATCTTTTAAATAGCCTCTTCTGCTAACGTCTCATGCCATACAAATAGAAACTTGAATTTTGTCTTCTCCTTTGAAAGTTTTCTCACCTCTTAGTTGCAATAATAATTGTGTTGACATCATCTCGAATTTGCAGCATATTAGTTAGATTTTAGTAATGCCATTTTCTTAAATAGGTATATAAATCGTTTCACAAAAGGTCTAAAAGAAAGGGATTCTTTGAATGTAAATCAAAAATATAAAGTTTAAAACATAATTGATAGGTTATATTAGTTTAAAACAAACGATTTGCTTCTTAATTTTTGGATTTTTAAATAATTTAATGTTAATTATACTTATTTTCTTACCAGATAAACATCTATTCGCGATTTAAGCTAAGTGATACGCCCTCTGGAGGAAATTTGTAGAAGGTCCGTATAAGTAGGATATCGTTCAGTGTTGCCAGAAGTAGCAAAACTTCGCTACGTCGTTGGATTTTAGCTCTTGAAGAAGTGGATAATACCTTTTATATGAATCAAAATTTGTGTATGATAATATGTTATCATACTCTATATTTATTTAAGGATTTTTTTATAAAACCGATTTATTATATTGATTTTTTTTTAAATTTCAGTTCATTTATTAATTTTGTTTTAAAATCAGTTCATCATTTGGCAACATTGGCGTTCGTGTTCATTTTATACATTTTAATTTGTATCAATTACAATTCGAGTTTTTTCTTAATTTTTAGCTTTAAATTTGTTTATTTCCTATTCGCTCCGTGCGCGACAGCAGCGCCAATTCGTTTTGGTATGGACTATTGCTGTGTATACTAACAAATGCAATTTTTAATAGAATTCGTAATTAAAAAGTATAATATGTTAGTTTTAATAAAACTATATGGATTTGTAAAACAAGCAAAACATTAATTTATTATTATTATATATTTTTATCTCTTAAATTAAAGAAAATTTTGTATAATCAATAAAAATGAATAATAAAATATAGGCAGGAAACAGTTTTTACTGGAAAATGTATAAGAAGTTGCTTAAGTCTAATAAGTTCTCATTGAAGAATTATTCTGTCAAAATAAAAAATACCATTTAATAATAGCGTGAAGTTAAAATGTATAAAAAAAGGATCGTTATTTATATTTTCATTTTTGTTGAAAATAAAACATAGAATGAATGATTAAAACTGGTTTCCCATCAGTAAGTTACAAAATTGTATTTCAGCCACAT
Organism: Psylliodes chrysocephalus; assembly: GCA_927349885.1. Taxonomy (NCBI): domain Eukaryota; kingdom Metazoa; phylum Arthropoda; class Insecta; order Coleoptera; family Chrysomelidae; genus Psylliodes; species Psylliodes chrysocephalus. Next base: position 19,747,169 of record OV651815.1, on the reverse strand, counting down.
ATAATAATAATCAAAGGCAGAAATCTTGAAATCTAGTCCTTGCTGAATGAACATTTAAGAATAAAGGGATATAAAGAACATCGTAAAATGATAATTTATTGTTTATTTAAAACCTTTCAAGTTTCTGATGTCTACTATTTCCAGCATTACTGTTATTATCACAAAAATAAAGGTATTTTTTCTTCTTATTGTACACCTATCCATTTATTTCTTTGATTTAATTTCCACTTTACTACTGAAATTTTTTATATAAGTTTCACTGTTTTTTTTTTGCTAGTATTTGTACAATTTTCAACACAGCAACTCCGGTTGCTTACTGTATTGTTTTCACCTACTTTTTTAAAAAAAAGTAAAATGTATACGTGTATTTGATATGCCAAAATTACAAAATATCGCCCTAAAATGCACGAATTATCCGCAGCTAGCGCTAGTATCGCTTTTGGTTCCCTTTCCATGACTTCGCACGGAGCGAATAGCATGTGATAGTGTTTATATTAAAAATGAAATCTGCGAAAAAGTCCCCAGAAAATTGCAATCTATATGGTGTTAATGTCAAAATCAAAACTGAAGTATTCATTATTTTTCAAGTACAAGTCGTAAAATTTTGTTTTTTACGATAAATGGATATCTACAAATTCACAATATTGAAATTTTACAAAACTTTGTTTAGAATCAAACTGTACTCTTATTTTTTGACGGTTCTATTACCATTTACATGTATACAAAGTACTACATGATTCACTTCATAATATAAGAATAAGTCTAGTAAGATTTTTAAATAAGGTCATCAATAATAAACGTGTGGTATCTGAAATGTCCTTTAAACTACATAATAAAACATGTCCTGGGTTTAGTAAATACATATTTCTAGATGTTCTTGTAGCAACCAATAGGTGAATATTTCCAACAAATTAAGTCATACACATGATAAATAATATATTTATGACGAAAGTACGAGACTTAAACTTAAATTAACACTAAATGAAACTCAAAAACACTATTACAATAAGAATATTATCTAAAAACAGTTAAAAAAAATAACAAATACAAAATCCGCCCAAAACAAAAACATGTAAATAAACAAACATCCTACTTATAGATGACAAATGACAGGCGCCCGAAAATTAATTTGAATCGCCAATCGGCTACATGTGGGATGTTTTCTTCTTAACCTTTTTCTTCTTTTTTTCTTTGAGTCTGGTCTGAATGGCCTTTTACTTTTTTATCTTGTCAACAGAGGCGTTAGGAGAGGAAAATGAATTGATTTATTTTAATTAAAACGTTGTAAATAATTAAATTATACAAGAAGAAATATAATAATTTATTGTAACTTAGTCATTTTTATAGTGTCCATCATGGACATTTATTGAACATCCATTGGACGTCTGAATGGGTATATCCATTGGTTAACAGAAAATGGATATCCAATGGACATCCATATAAAGTTCATGAACATCCAGGACAATATTTGGACAAAATATGGACGACCAATGGACGTCGTGTGCTGTCTGGGTATATTGTATGAAGTATATGTACAGACAATACCGCAACTTTCAACTCAGATGAATTTTAACAATTTTTGAAAAATAGTGATGTTAGGCACATAACTGGTGCACCCTATCATCCAGAAACTACCGATCAAGCAAAAACAATATTGAAAGGTTTCGAAGAGGGTATTCACGATATAAATTTAATTAGTAATTGTTTTATTTTCCAATATCAGAACACACCTTCCAACTACAAGAGAAAAACCTTCAAAATTGCATATATCACAGATCAATGGAATGAAATTTGGTAAAACAAGAACTCTAAATTATTGGAAGTTCGTAGGCCACCTTTCAAGCATATATTACTAGAGCCATTGTCCAAATGGACTTTGTGTTGGTGCACGGGGGAAAAATAGTGTCCAGCATTCCCATTGGTCTGTTTCGTTTTGCTTGGCATGTCAAATCATTCGAAATTGTCAGAACTGTCATTTAATTTTTTATTTTCATTAATTTCCGGCTTATTTTTGTAGTTTATAAGTGATTTTTTGTATTTTATTACTTAAGTATTACAAATTTTAATAATGGTGAGAGTTTATATAAGTTTATAGAAATACGAGAAGGCATCGTCAAAGTCATTTCACAAGTAAGTAACCATTAGCGCCTCTACCATTTTTTTAAAAGAAACATAAGTACCTACATTTTATTTAAAAGGCCGTTAAACATAAATTTAAAATAAATGGTAAATTTAGTGAATTTTAGATTGTGGACTCAACTAAAAAGTTAAAAAAAATAATTATAATTTTTGTCGTATTGTCTTGTAAATTTTCTATCTCTGTTATTCTTCCAATTATTTCTGCTCTCATCTCAATCTCTGTCCCTTGAATTTTACTTTCCATTTGTATTTTTGATTCTTCTATTCGTCTTTCAAAAATTTCTAATTTTGCTTCTATTTTCTTACTGTTTTTATCTATTTTATGCATTATCTGTTCCATCTGTTCTTCCGTTTCTTTCTTTCTTTCTTTCTTTTTGTCTTCTTCTCTATTTTTCTCCATTTCTCTCTTTCTTTCTCTTTTGTCTTCTTCTCTATTTTCTCCATTTCTCTCTTTCTTTCTCTTTTGTCTTCTTCTCTATTTTTCTCCAATTTATTTCCCATACTAATTATCATCTCCATTAGCTTTTTCATGGCATCTTCCTCTACTTCTTTTTTTTCAATATTCTTTTCTGACCCATTATCTTCTTCTATTTTATCTTTTTCCTATTTAATATTGCTCTCTCCATCTATATTGTCATTCTCTTCTATTCCTCTTTGATCTAATTCTTGTACTTCAATTTCTTGTGCTTCTCCCTGTCCAACTTCTTCCAACTCTTCCCCATCTCTTCTACTTATCCTTTTTCCTCATCTTAAATCCATTTTATTTTATTTAAGAGTATTTTTTTTTTAGTTATTATATTATTTATACACAATTAATTATTGCACTCAATTTTAATTTATTTTTCCACTTTTTACTATTATTTTAACACAACTAAATATTTTTATTTTAAAACTTTTATTTTAACACTTGTGTTAGTTTGATAGATTTCACGCCTTATTGTCAGTTTGACAGTTTACTGCCCTTGTTGTCAGTTTGACACTTTACTGCCCCACGTTGTCAGTTTGACACTTTACTGCCCTTGTTGTCAGTTTGACACTTTACTGCCCCACGTTGGGCGCCATTTGTTATGATCTATCAGGCAATTTAAATTAAAAATAGAAATTTATCTGAAAAGGAAAAGACGAAAAATAAATTTAAAGAAAAGCAGAAATGTTAAAAAAAAAGGCCAAGAAGAAGGAACACTTGACATGGATAAGAAAAGGAAAATGAGATTATGAAACTTGAATTAAAATTAGTAAATATTTCAAATTAATGGATTGATTAAAGAATAGATTAATGAACTTAAAAGTAATAAATTATAGAATTTATTATTAGTGGAATAAAAAAAGTGAAGAATAAATAAATTAAATAAAAGACGATAAAAAAATAATGAGAAGAATAAGATATTGAAGAATAAATAACAGATGTCATTCAGGAAGTATTATTAGTATTAAAAAGGAAGGAAATATGTGTATAAGAAAAATAGTATAATAGGACACAGAATGGCATGAAATAATGGCGAAAAGAATATGAATTGTTAAAGGGTTTATTTTAGGAGAATGTATGAGTTGTATCATGTAATAGTTAATAATGCGGTATATTGATTTTAATGAATAATGATGAATTATATTTATGAAAATGAAATGGTATATGAATAATAAATAATATAGAAATAATAATTATGTGATGTATGATGAGAAAATGAAAATAAAATAAAAAATGGAAAGAAGAAATTAAAATGGATGAGTATGGAATATTATGAAATAGAAAAGAAAGCGAAATACGAACAGTATACACAAAATAAATGAAAAACAATTAAATGTCTACAAGAAACAAAGAAGAAAAAAAATGAAGAAACAAAATTCAGTGAAATGATAAATGAAAAAGTGAACTTAACTCAAAATACTAATAATAATATTAAGAGACAAAATAATAACAATAAGAAACACAGTAGCAAAAGATGTAATAATTATAGTAATAGGAATTATTATAATAACAACAGTAATAACAACAATGATAACAATAACAACCATAGTAATTACAACACGAGAAATTTCAATGATAACAGAAATTATTACCTATACAATAATAGTAAGGATAGTGGAAATACTAATTATTATGAAATATCTCTGGTGACATTTCTAAACAAATTAACTTAAAAAAAAAATTATTATAAAAATGAGAATAATTTAGAGGTAGTTTTCATATAAAAAAAATAAAATTTTCATTTGAAATTTTACCAAATTATTTGGAAAATTCCAAATGTAAATTTGGGAATTTGTAATAGAAATGAATTATCAAGAGTTTAAAATTAAATTTGATCAATATAATAAAAATTTGGTAAATAATAAATTAAAAATATCACCCTGTATATAAAATTTAATTTGAGTTAAGAAATATCCGGAGTAACAAAAAAAAGAGATTTTGGAAATTTTTTGAAAAGTATCTAACGGAGAACCAATTTATAATTTTTAAAGGAATTTTAATGATCTAAATTCAAAAGTTTCAGTAAAATTGTAAATAATTATAAAAGTTTGTGACACGATAATTATTGAGACGTCAAATAGACAAGTGGTATCGGTCCGTTGTACGGTGGAGTAGTGGACTGGTTGAATTGTATAGTGACCAGAGGACAGTACAAATTGCAGCTTGATTGCAAAAGGTGGAAATGCATCAGTAGGAGATTTGTTCCAGTTAGAAAAACAGACATTTTCATGTGAGTAGTAAAGGCTTTATTGATGTGGAAATAAAGGACAGTTTATTGTTTGATAGTGTATTTGCCAGGGGCTGTCTTTACTATTAGTGATACATTTATCAGACAGTAGATTAATATATAATAGAATATAATTATTTCAATTGATTATAGAAATGTCAAAATTTGATTAAATGTCACTTTAAAAGATACTAAGTCAGATTTTGAATTAAAGTTTTAATTTAAATTGTCTGATAGATCATAACAGTAGATATATTTAAAATAAATATTATAATGTAATTTTTTAAAAATACTCATTTTCTTCATTTGGTTCTCATACAGGAAATTTACAAAAATCATATTTGCTGTAGACCAAGTTTCATAATCATAAGACATTTTTCCAATCGAATTACGTCAGAATTTCATTTCAATTACCGGGATGGCGATGCACGGCCGATTCGATATATTTCGACACGATCGATGATAAACTGCCGATAATAATGAAGTTCTCCGTAATTATTTGGAAGTCATATTCCGCCTTAATTTATTTATAGCCCATAATTATCGACCGTGCTCTATTATCTAAAGAAATTAATGAACATTTTGTCGAATCGAAGAAATTGTTGATGGCAGACGAATGTTTGATTAAAAACAAATTGGTGTTATATAAGATTGGATAACGAAGAAGAGGTTATTAATTGAGATCGTTTTTTAGTAAAATTCCAGGACCGCGTCGTCTGTATTAAGACGGAAATGAAAAAAAAAGAGTGTATTACGCAAATTAATTATAATGTATCTATTAGATATTAATGCAGCTAGAATTACCAATATTTTTACACATTGTGTGCAATAAGGCTTCCAAGAATAAAAAAAAATCTTATTTAGAAATCCCAGACAGCACACGACGTCCATTGGACGTCCATATTTTGTCCAAATAATATCCTGGATGTCCATGAACTTTATATGGATGTCAATTGGACATCCATTATTCGTTATCCAATGGATGTACCAATTCATAAGTCCAATGGATGTCCAAAAAATGTCTATGATGGACACTATAAAAATGACAAACTTATAATAAATTGTTATAATTGTTTACAGCTAGGTTTTAATTAAAATAAGTCAATTTTCCTCTTCTCTTCGTTACTGTTGACAAGATACAAAAGTAAAAGGCCATTCAGGCCAGGATTGGGATTCTCATCTTTCGTACTCGGGATATCTTGAGAAGCTCACTATTCGCTAGAAAATAATCGAATCTTATGTTAAATGGAGTTGGGTATTGATCTAGACGTGAAAATAAGGCTGCCTTGGCGTTTTATGTTTCTTGGTTGTTGTTTTGTCATTAAATGGTGTTTTTGGTTAGAAAGTGTTTCGTTTGAAATATTTTATTAATTAATATTAAGCTAATGTATAAAATTTTTGTCATCTCTATTAAATTAGACGTTTAGTAGAATACATATTAAATTATTTTAAAATACAGTAAAATGAGTGGAAGACACTTGTGTGCCTCAATCCAATCCTGGTATAATTATTTCATGAAAAAAATGGCATTCTGTTACATTTCATCAGTTTCCTAAAACCGGTAGATGTAAGGTAATTTTGTAATATAAAAGTGGAAAATCTGAACTTGTGGATGCAAGAAGAGTATGCTTCAAAACTTGAACCTAGGGAAGTAAAATTTATGAAAGGACAGTTTGTTCTCAGCATTTTAAAGATTTACAGGAACTTATAAAGGTAATACCTTGGTATATTTTTCATTTAATGTTTATTTAATTTTTTTATGATGCAGCTGCCACATCTTAAATAAAAGGAAACTCTCCTTTAAAACTGCCAGTTGTTAAGGAACATTCTTATGACTCTGTTCCATCTACTTCAAAATCTAACAAAGACTAATAAAAATAACTCAAAATAAAAAAAATTCCCAATCAGTTTGAATGTAATAATTAGAACACACAATAAGGGTTAGTTAATGAAAGTGATTTGTTTCAAGAAAAACTAGTAACTCCTCCTGAACAAGACATAGAAGATGCAAATTAATATTTTGCAGTTAATAAGAAGTGTTGACAGTACTTAGTGTACAAGTGAAAATAGTAAAAAGTAAAATTTTTACCATGTGTTGATTTATTAAAGTTTAAAAATTAAAATTTTGTAAAATTTACATTAACCATCACTTTTGGAAACTTGATTTATAATATATCTAAACCTACCAAAGTAACCAGAATTTCAAAAACATTACTTAATGTTATATTTTTAAAAACTGTCTGGTTATCATGCTGGTAATATAGAGATCTCATATCTCTGCTTTTTTGTAAATTTGCTGAACAAGAAACTGATCACAGAAATGGGCCATGCTCACATGTGAGATATTGTTAAGAGTGAGATTATAGGCCTTTTGACTGACCCTTAAGTCCACTCTTAGCGGTAACCACGAGTTATATAGAAGGGCCCAATTTGTATTTAAATTGCCTCTAGAGAACACACGGCTAGGGGGTTAAGTTCAGAAGGAACCCTAACTTCCTGACGATGATTCAGAGGACGGGGAAAGGGTTTGCCCTACAGGAACTATTCCCTTTGGCAGTTTTCTCTCTCTCTCTCAGAGATTGGATTAAGCCAATACCCCTGCCTTTGAATGATCGTAAGTTTTCATAAACCAAAGAAAATTGAAACAAGCGTAAAACAAATAACTGATTTATTTAACAAATGAAAACAACTAATATTGCTTCTGCAATCACATAGTCTTTACTGACTATACAAAAACTAAATATAACTACTTAAAACTATTTACTTACATAAGCATTATGTTCTATCTGTTGGGCTGCACGGCTGGCTGGTTGCACAGTAAACAGAATAATTACACATGAACATAAAGTATTTTGCATTGTTTTTCCCACATTTGAAGTAAATAATGCTGAAATAGATAACAAGTTGAATTTGATAATGCATTTTTAGAGAAACGTTTAATTTGTTCAACTACATTATTGTTAGGGCTTGTATATATTTTTTATTATTTGTAAATAAAGTGTTTGTTACTTCGTTTATCTTATTCAGGTATATTTATTGTTTAATAATAGGTTAATAAATAAAATTTTCATAGATTTTATATTTTTGTTTGTATACATTTATTATAATCCCTGAAATAATGTAATACATTCATAAAAAAAAACACAAACAGTTTATTAAATTATTAAGTATTTAGTCTTACAAAATGAGTTCTTTTAATTTACACAGAAATATAAAAGGTTTATGTAAGCTATACTTTCCTTCTCATAAATATGATTGAGGATTTTAAAAATACTGTCGGGCAATCCTAAATATACCTTTAGTTTATTTTGAGAATTTAATGGTCTTGAATAACCTGCCTCATTATTATTAAGTCCCTCTGAATCAAATATTAAAGATGTTTCTTCTGATTCAAACAAAACTTTACTATCTTCAAAACTTTCAGGAGGTTCCGAAGGAGGGTTTTAGGTTATACACCTTCGAACTTATAGTAGGCCCATTTTAAATTTCCTAAATGGAACAATGTCAGAAATTGCTGCTGCATCTTGAAGATCCGGTGTATTTTTACGAAATAGTAGGTTATTTTCCAGTCAACTTTTTAGAAGACATTTTTGTTTTCTTTTTTTGGTAGAATCAGTAAACTGGCTCTTGTGTGGTAAATAACAAGAATTTTGCAGACATTTGTGTGGTATTACCCACTTTTTATATGTAAACGTTTATCCATCAATTAAAAAAGGAAGTTTTCAAAATCATCTGATATCTAAAAAAAAGAAAAAAATATCGTTACTACAATGGTAGATAATTGAAGTCTAATAAATTACAATAAAACATTTTAATTTTAAATAAAGAGTATATAGTTTAGGAGCCCACTGCAAAATGTTGGGTCGATCACTAGTATGGCTAAATTTTCATAAAAACGTCGAGTAATATATTGTACAATAGTAATCCGTCGGCAGCCGCCCCAATATCGTTTGCGTTTTACGTTATAAAAAAATATTAACAATTGAAAATATGTGCCACCCTCCACCCAATTAAATATAATTTTCTATACCCGGCTGCCGACCATCATCCTTTGCGTTAAGGGTGGCTGATGGGGCTCAAAAGTACTATATCGATGTTGCTTTTATACACTCATCGCTTTTATAGCCAAACTAAATTCCGTTGCAAAAGTCGCAAAATGTCCAACAAGAAAATACCCGGCAGCCGCGCAAAAGCGTTTGCATAACTTAGGCTGCCGCGATTTTGTGTGCGCGCAAGATTCGATCACGTATGAAATCCGCGCTTTAGATAAGGAGTTTGGGAGTGTACACACAGCTGACGTTTATTTGACATCTATTATTGTCTCTGATTGGAACACGCGAGTTTACGATTAAAGCTAGAGCGTCTCGCTTTCATGTATTCTTTAAATATTTGTTATTCTGTTGTTTTTATAAATATATGGTTTATGTGTTGTTTTTTTTATTGTTTTTATTTTTAGTTATGCTTAAAACGTCCCTATATATCTAAAGCAGAGAAAGTTATTAATGTTCAAGAGAGGTAAATAAATAGAGAAGTCTTAATTTTGTTTTTTGCAATTTATAAAAGTATACATCGTTAAAGTTAACAAAATGTGAAAAAAGTAGTTTAAGAATATACACTAAATTCCTCAGAATAATCGTTTTCTGAGTAATTGATATCGGAATAGAGAATCCGGGACAGATGATCCCCCGTACATTTGCTCCCCCGATACATTTGAGCCCCTGTCTTGATTATTCGAATAATGATAAAATTTAAGTGAGATAGTTGCGACCCTACCCCTATTAATCCCAAACAGAAGTAGATTTTTTGGTTTACTGATATATACAGGGTGTTTCAGAGTTAAAAGTACATACGTTAACTGTAAGTGTAACACACTTGGATGATTTGAAATCACCTATTAATAATAAATTTATTAATTTCGCCTGGATTTTTATTTCATCCTGCCTTTATAATACTTTTTAAAAAGAATAAATAGATGTTAATTAAAATTAAAAAAAAAATAGTTAGCTATTTTACATTTTATATTACCTTAACTGCAATTGAACCATTGTTTCCATAGTTAAGCATGATTGCTATTTACTGTCAAATAGGTAAGATAGAAATATTTCTGTTTGAAATAAAGTAAAAAATAATTGTTTCTAAAATAAAAATTAGGTTGCTACGCAACACATGAAAGTATCTGATACTGTTATGTTCCATTTCCCGGAAGTAAATGAGTTCAAAATTGAAATGTGTCACACCTTGCACAGATACTAAATGCAACTAAACATTTCCACATTTTGTCAACATTTTATATACTATATATTTACTCATTAAAAGGATTAAATCAAGTAATAGCTTTTTATATTCTTGGTAATATTAAAATCAATCATGGGTATTAGTATTATTACATAATCTATCAAAAGATTTAAAGTAACCCTAATTATATTTATATAAACAAGCTATAAAAAAAATAAAAAAAAAAAAATATTAAAAAAAATTAAAAAAAATTAAAAAAAACTGACAATATCCACTGGATATATATTTATAAACATATCTATGTTGACAGTTCTCAGCCTATAAAAAGTATGAAGGGAAGTTATATAATGTCAGTAAACCAAACAAAAATTTTTATTTCATTCTGTCCAGCAAATCTACTTATAGTTTCTTTTAAAGATAATTGTTGCTTTTTCACAATTAAATATCAGTATTACTAATAAATATATTTCTCATTTGCTCCGGGAAATGGAACTTAACAGTATCAGATACTGTAATGTGTTGCCTAGCAACAATTACTTTTTACTTTATTTCAAACATTTATTTATTCTGTTTAGAAAATATTAAAAAGACAAGATGAAATAAAAATCCAGGAGAAATTTATAAATTCATTCTAGGTAATGAGACGTGATATTATTAATGGGTGATTTCGAATCATCCAAGTGTCTTACACTTACAGTTAATGTATATACTTATAACTCTGAAACACCCTGTATATATCAGTAAACCAAAAAATCTACTTTCATCATTCGACTTCTGTTTGGGATTAATAGGGGTAGAGTCGCAACTGTCTCACTTAAATTTTATCATTATTCGAAAAATCAAGACAGGGGCTGAAATGTATCGGGGGCTCAAATGTACGAGGGCGCATCTGTCCCGACACCGGAATAGACACCGTTGTCATATTGCTCGATAATTTTGTTCTCGTTGATAAATACTCATTTCTTTCGAAATACAATTATTTTCTTACGGGCAATTCCACAACCACTTAATTTTTATTTGTTTCATTTAATCTGCATTTAATGCAGTAGATAGATTTATAATCACATAAAAAGTCAATACGTACAGTTGCTTGCAAATTAATATTTTCAAGTTTAAGTTCATCTCATTATTTTGGGTTCAAAGTTGTTATTTTCTTTGATATTCGGCGTCATATTGGTTTAGTTTAGACAACAAATTTCCGTATTTAAATTTTTTTCTTTCCGAAATTCTAGTACAGTGGTTTTTTTTAATTTCGTCGCTGCATTTCAAGAAGTTACCGTCATTTTTGCATACAAAAAAACCAGGGCGGCTATCCTCGACAATCCCTAAAAAACGAACCTTTTTCGAAAGTGTGTGGTTCAAAAGCGAGTAGTTTTTGAAATCTATATCCGTGACTGGCGTTCGATGAGCATTTGTTTTTTAAAACGTGTACGTTTTTAACAAGAAAATAATATGTCTGGCTTTACCGTAAACTGTCTCTATTGTTGAATTCAAGTAATGTGCAGACCATAAAAAAAATAGGATTATTGCCGGGTTTGAATATATACATGCGATACATTTTTAACATCTCGAGCGTTTGTTTATCCACATCGGAAACATCTACCTACTACATCTACATCTGCATTTGTTTATCCCAGATGTAGCTGTCCAGATTACATTTTTTTACATCTCGATTTGAAATGAGATGTGAATGAGATGTTTGTTCCATGCCAGAAAGTAGGTGTTCTGTGAAGACAAGATTAATTTATCCTTTTTTTATTATAGCGTGAATATAAAAGTGATTAGTGTGTTTAATTTTTGTTTAGATTTCAAATTTATGTTGATTTTTTGTCTTAAAAGTCAAATTTAAAAAATATAAACTTCTACAATGACATTATGATTTTAACATGTAATTTATCTAAAACGCTGATTTCATACGTGATCGAATCTTGCGCGCGCACAAAATCGCGGCAGCCTAAGTTATGCAAACGCTTTCGCGCGGCAGCCGGGTATTTTCTTGTTGGAAATTTTGCGACCTTTCCAATGGTATTTTGTTTGACTATAAAAGCGATGAGTGTATAAAAGCAACATCGATATAGTACTTTTCGGCCCCATCAGCCACTATTAACGCAAAGGATGATGGTCGGCAGCCGGGTATAGAAAATTATATTTAACTACTATCTATCGATTAAGTAGAAAATTTGGCAAAAAGCGATGGGTGGAGGGTGGCACATATTTTCAATTGTTAATAATTTTTTATAACGTAAAACGCAAACGATATTGGGACGGCTGCCGACGGATTACTATTGTACAATATATTACCCGACGTTTTCATAAAAATTTAGCCATACTAGTGATCGACCCAACATTTTGCAGTGGGCTCCTAAACTAATAGATACAACCCTTAAAATAATTTAGCTGTTGCTTGAAGCTTTTCTGTTTAATAATAATAACTTCCTTCTTTTCATATTTTTGGCAACACTAATAAATATATTTATTAATAAATGTAAATCATTATCACATCTTGGGAGGAAACATTTTTTCATACTCCTCATATTATTTTATAAAAACGAAAATTAAATAATTATTTATTGACATTATTGACACAAAATTACAAGATTTCAAGTTAAAAATCGATTCTCGGCACCTAGATGAAGCGAGTGCAACTGACATTTAAGATCGATATATATCTCTTCTCGATATCCGAGATAGGAATCGCAAAATCTTTCTCGTTACAACACGTCACGAGTACGAAACATGAGAATCCCACTGCAGACTCGAAGAAGAGAAGAAGAAAGCGGTTAAGTACAAAAAACCACAAGAACGGCTCACAGCATAGATAAAATAATATTAATTTATCTAATAGCGTCTTCAAATGGCGCGCCATTAGCACGGAGACATATCGCACTGCCACCGGCACGCCACCGGGTAGTGCACAAACGTATTCAATATTGCACTAGAGTAGTTCTGCACGCGGAAAGTTTCACATATAATTTATTCGAATATGCACACAATCGGGATCAAGTTAGTGCTTTCAGAACACTTTGACACTTGACAGCTATTTAAAAAAATAATTCATTTATTTTTTCTAAGTTTTATGAAGTTTTCTCATATTAAATGGAAAAATCTGTTGAAATCATTAAAATTTTAAAAAATGGGGGTAATTTGATTACAAATACTAATGAAAATGGAGAAGAAATGGCATTGTTCCGAGTTTGTTTCCAAATTGGTAATTTTTTAAAAATCGTACTTAGCATTTCTAAGTACTTATATCATTTTATTTTTGCAGATAATGAAGAGCTAGATGTCATGTATGTGAGTGTAAAAGATTTAAAAGCTGGAAATTATTTGGAGAACACTGATTTTGCAGTAAGAAACATGAATGGACAGATGAAGAATCCAGATTTTTACTTGATTATTATGGTGAGTCCCTGCCTCACGTAGGTCCAATGAAAAAAATTAAATCCAAAAGACATATGTGAGAGGAGATCTGCAAAGAAATTAATAAAAAATTCAACTTATCACTAACTTGGGTACAGTGTGAAAACAGATACAAAACGATAGATACTGAAAAGAAAAAAAAGCACCAAAATAGGAAATTCTACGACTGGTGAAATACGAAAAAATATAGAATTTGAAACAGAGTTGGGAAAATTGCATCCATAGACGATAGCTTTCAACCGGAGGTTTTAAGAAGTAGTGATAAAGTTGTTTTAGAAGCAAAGCAGGTCAAGCTACAAAAGACAAAATAAACAAAACTGAAACAATTCTTATAAAAATCCACAAAGAAAAGGCAGAAAACAAAGGAAGAAGACACCGAGAGAAGCTGGATTTCCTAAAAAATTTCGCTAAAAAATTACTAGAGAAATAGTCTTTTGTTTTCTTCTTAAAGATATTTGTATAAAATGTTATGTTCCGGTTCCTATTTAAAATATTTTATTTATTTTTGTATTTATAGTGCAATGTTTTAGTTGTGTTAATTTTGTTGATAATTCTGAGTTTTCGTTTTCCTTCTTTTAACAGTTTGTTTATTATTTTACCGTATATTTAAACAATCTTAAATAGCATCCTGTCCTGTCTGAACGGGCTCGTGATGACGATCAATTCACTCTTGAAGTAGGTGCTATCCGCGTTATTTTGTTTTTTTTTTAGTTAATGTGTAAACCGCAAATTTAAAGAATCTTAAATAGTATCCTGTCCCTGTCTGAACGGGCCCGTGATGACGATCAATTAATTCTTGGAGTAGGTACTATACGCGTTAGTAATTTTCTTCCCTTCGATAATAATTTGTTTTTCTCTTTCATCGTCAATTTAAATAACTTTAAAAAGTATCCTGTCCCTGTCTGAATGGGCTCGTGATGACGATCAGTTTCTTCTTGGATTAGGTGCTATCCGCATTAGTTTTCTTATTCCGTTTGTTTTTTTCGTGCAAATTGCAACTTACAGAAATCTTAAATAGCTTCATTACCCTGTCTGAGCGGGCTCGTGATGACGATCAGCTCATTCTGGGATAATAGGCTTCCCCGGGTATAAATTTATTTTTATTTTCTTTCCGTATATTTACTATAAGTAGTTCTTTCGCGTTCCTGTCTCCTCGCACTCTCTATGACCGTTTAGATAATTCATACTTACCGAAATAGTAAAATACCTACATTTTAGTTTAATTCCCGATACAACAATTAAATAGTTAATTTTTGCTACGACCGCTCCTAGGATTTTTCCTTACCAAAATGGGAAATTATGTTTTAGTTTATTTACCGACTTAATAGCCAAGTTAATAATTTTTTCTACGTCCGAAACATTCATTTTATTTTAATTCAATTTTGACGTCTGATTGAGACTAGTCGGGATTCAATACCATCCGTTTTGTTTACTTATTTTTTGTTCAGGGTTATATTGACTATCACCACAACTGGGGTGGGCGTTGAAATATATAATTTCTTTTTTTCATGTTGTAAATAGTTTAAAACAATATATGTGTCAATGTTAACTTGCCGTATTACTGGTTGCTAATTCCATACTTTATTTCCCCCTTGTATGTCAGCTAGTGATAAGTTCTGTACCAGCCCAAGCAACTATTAAAGCCCGTTACTTGTGGCCTACTATTACCTGTGTCTAAGTGACCCTTGACTCCTGGAATTTTTCGTCTCTATCTGTAGCTACCCGAGTACTTTCGACGCCGTTTCTAAAGTTTGTGGAGTAAACCATCACCAAAAATCTGTCGCTCGAGAACCGCCCGTAACCAGCGCCATTCGTAAGGAACCGTTTTCTCTGTGGCGAGAAAACCCCTTACAATACGCAGAAGACTGCTGTTTTATTATAGGCGGTTGTCATATATTGTATTATCCGAGTTGTGCAGTGTATAAACTGGAACATTGAGATCAAAAGTGCCGACGCAGAGTAAGCGATCTGATTCTTTAGCTATAAACTATGGCATATGAATCAAAATAGCCTTAATTCTTTTGACAGATATAGTTTTTCAAAAATATTATAGGTTATGATATTACAGTGCAATCGTAAAACCGTCGAATTTGTCAGTGGAAAAATACAACCCTAGCGCTATACTGACTTTTCTTTTGAAGATAAAACCTTAGTCAGTGCATTTCAACTGAAGACATAAAAATATTGCACTAAAACAGTAACTTAAAAGTGCAAGTCCACTTGAAGACAAAAAAATAAGGTCAGGTGCAGTGTAATTTCATTTGAAGGCAAAAACCTAATTAGTTCTGAAATAGTGACCACTCAGTGCGCCATTTGAAAATGCTATAAGGCTCACAGCCCACAGATATAGAGTTTATCTGATAAAAAATAAGTATAATTAACATTAAATTATTAAAAATCTAAAAATTAGGAAGCAAATGGTTTGTTTTAAACTAATATAACCTATCAACTTAAAACATAGTTTAAAACTTTATATTTTCGATTTACATTCAAAGAATCCCTTACTTTTAGACCTGTTGTCAAATGATGTACCTATTTAAGAAAGTGGCTTTACTAAAGCTAAATAATAAGCTGCAAATTCAAGTTTCTATTTGTACTGCATGAGACGTTAGCGGAAGTAAAAGGCTATTTAGAATATACTAATAATTTTAAAGTTGTTTTACTTTTATTAAATAAAATAGAATCGTTTTGTAACGTTTAAGAAATAATGCATTGAAAGTCGTTTCATAAGTTATTTCTCTTGTAATGTTCACAATTACATATTTTTATTGCAATTTTATATTCAGCAGTTACCAAAACCAGGGACAAGGACATGTACGAACTTATAAAAATATGTTTTATTGCCATAATTTCTAATACCCTCACGAAAGAATTTACATAATGTGATGATATGAAAGTAAAATGGTCATTTAAAGAAACAATGAGCAGTTTTTTGTTTATATGTAAGTATAGGAGTAAAGTACATTAGTAAATGCATATTTTCATATTAGTTAATAACATTTTATTTAAAAGTTTTACATTTTTACAGTTTTGCCTGATCAGGCGTTTATTAAAAGATTGATTTAAGACTCAGTATTCGTATAAAATGTAATGTCTTTTTTTAGCTGCTGCTAAGAGTTACAATGGTGCTGCTTAAAAAGTAAGGGAAATAGCCTTAAGAAAATGGCTGAGAAGGTCAACAGAAATGAGTACGTATAAAACCAATACATGCTTGATATTATTTATGACAATAAAAATATATCCATAGTTATTTTATTATTTTATTATTGTAGGTGGTACTGTCCATCAGATGTCCACAAATTGTTCAAAAGCAATACAAAAAGAGTCCATATGTGGACCTTTCATGGAGTCCAAATGGACGCCCGGGAGTGGGACATTTGTATAGGTCATTGGATGTCAATTGAAAGTCCTTCGGTAAAATACTGGACGTCCTTTGGATAGTCGATATGTCCATCAATGGACTTAGGATGGACATTAAATGAATTGACTTGTGCTGTCTGGGAAGGAACAAAGGTTGAGGAGATTAAAAGAAAACATATTAATAATTAATAAGTTATTATTAACTATTACAAATAAAACTAAAATATGAAAACATATAATATAAAAAATCAAATTAAGTAAGTAATTTATTAATGAGAAAATATAATTATTTTGTTTATGAGCTTTATGAAAATTGTTCAAGTAAAAGTTGTTTGTGACATAATTCTCTGTAATTCTTGTCTCATGCATAATTTCTCTAAAATGGACTGTAACCTACCGCATCCAGGTACCTTAATATTTTTATTAATTCCATTTATTAAATAAAATACTGCATTCTTATTAAATTCAAAATCCTCCATTTAACAAAAAATCTAGGTAAAAAATCTTATTTAGGACACCTAATAAATAATATCTCTAACCCTGTCCTTAAGAGATCCACTTTTCGTGCACGTGTCTGAGAATCCGACCTGAAACCACTACAAAACATATTTCTATTCACGAAGTAATCATCATTAAAACACTTAACACGCTTATTTTTCTAGTTCTCAAGGCACATAATAAATTTACCACCTTCTTTTCTTTGCACCCTAATACGTTTTTCGTAGGGAACTTAGACACACAGAGACGTCAAAAAAAGCCAATAAACCTGCTATAAGAACCCAGGCCAAACGATCTCGGATTCGTTCATTTTTAATTATTATTTAATGTGCAAGCATTCATTTTATTATTTTACATTCAAGCAATCACTTTATTTTTATCTAGTTATATAGTCTGTATCTTTCCTAAAAAGCTTTTCCTAAACTACATCTATCCTACAATACCTCCTATTTCCCTAAGGTATCAACGTCTCGACGCTCCGCCGTCCTACTTCCCTAAATTTTACTTCCCTAAATTTCTACGATATCACTTCTAACACCACTTTAGTATTTCCTACCATAATATTTATCCCGACGTCCAACGTCTCGACGCTCAATGTCCAGACGCCCTACTTCCCTACCTTTCTGCGTCTCGATCGCTGTCACATTCCGCACCATCCAAGTATTTCCTACCTTAAATTCATTCCGGCGCTCTACTTCTCCACGCTTGTCGCCCCTAAATATTTCCTTCATAATATCCTTGTCGACACCCTTCGTCACGTCCCGCACTACCTAAATATTTCTATCGTATATCTGTCCCAATGCAGTACAGTATTAAATACCTTTCTCTCCACCACGATGCTAGGCGCTTCGATGCTAGGCGCCGCGACGCAAGGCGACGCTCAACGCTGCGGCTTACCTAAAACGACGCCGTCACAACGCTAGATGAAATTAGTACATAATCTAATGTCTGTATCTTTAATGATGAGACAAAAGATTTATGTAACGTTCTTTGAGATATCACTGGGGTTTCGTTTAAACAACGGCTTGACTTTTTCTGCAAAATATTATTAATGTAACCAATAAACCACGTGGCCTTCAGGTCATACACGCTGTTTTCGATGGGTGAAATTTGGAGTATTTCAATATAAATTGTAAAAATCAAGATTTTTTGAAATATACAGGGATGTGCTATCTTGGATAAATTGTACGAATCGAGATCATAAAATTTCACTGTTCGTTAGCTCAAGGGTCTAACAGCCGGGAAACCTAAAGACCACCACTTTTCACTAAATGTAACAACCAACTAGCCTAAAAACCATTTGTAACTACTGATAGGTCTTTAGCTACTGTTGTTAATATACTATTAAGGGATTATGGCAGCACTGTCACCAGCCAAAGGGTCCTGGAGTCCTGAAGGAACATCCATTCACCAGTGGAAAATAAAAATAAAAAAAATAAAATAAAAGAACAAAAATTATCCCTTAATAGCATAGTCGAGCAGTTTTTGGCAACTAGTTTTAGGCTCTTTTAGTCCTAAGGGAATAGAAACGCCGAGGCTTCTCAAATGCTCGGAATATTTTACTGGTTTGGAAAGAAGGGAAAGATTAATAATAAGAATTAAAACATTAACAAATGTACATTTACAAACAAGTACAAAAATTGACTAATAGTCTTAAGAAAGAATGAATAAAATTACATTTAGGGAATAAAGCAGTACAAAACTTTAACTACATAATAATATAAAACCATACACAAGATAAACATGATAATTCGGGACGAAAATGTAAAATTGGCATTATATGTAAATCAATTAATTACTATCAAACAAAACACTTTAAAAATAAGTTAATGATATTTACCCATAATACACAAATCGTACACAAAACTTTACCCTACACATTACATTGTTTCGGGACTTAGAGTCCCAAAAACATGAGAGCTGTCGCCCTAGGCGAAAGGTCTGGACCTTAGTCCGCACTCGATTGGGAGTGTTTACTCCAGAGTCCTTTCTTTCTGTATCCTCTCTATATAAACCAAAATTTACGTGATGGTTGTATTTTTAAAAACGTCACGCTCAATGTAGCCATTGACTAGATTAATAACCTGATTGTTTGTTTTATTTTTATACGTGTCTTTCTTTTTAATTTTTAATTTAAAACATTAAAATACTTATATTTAGAATTTTTGGTAAATTCTTTATATTTTTCCAATAATAATAATGACAGTTATTACAAGGGGGACACCTATATACTTAGCCACCCGTTCTACTAAGTTTAAAACAAAGTATATATGAAATCAACATAGTAAGATTACCAACTGGCGAATTGACGCTGTTCGTTACCTCCGTTGATCATCACCTCTATACTTGTTGAAATATTTAAGAGGATGCAACCTGTGTATATCTAGAATAGAATCAAATCAATATCAACACAGTAGTTAACTAGCTGGCAAATTGACGCTGTTCATTAACTCCGTTGGTCGTCAACCTAAATAAAATATATCTTGATAACAAATGAACGTGGTCACACAGATGAAGTTTGCAGCACGAGCCGCATGCGAGTTATAATAACTTACTATTAAAACTCACGCTATTTGTTTATTGATACTATTAATTGCTCAAAAGCAGTTGAATAATTAATATATAAATTAATAGGAGTAGAAAAAAGAGTTTATTATAAATTTGCACCAAACTGTGCATCAAATCCTGGTTTATCGTAATTAACATTATCACAACATAGGTAAATAAATTATCAATTAATTAACTAGACGGTCACTTCTACTTCCAGAGGAAAAAGGCCAAATACAGTAAGTATAAACTAAAATACAATAAACTTGTGAGGTAAATAATAACATTTCAGAGAGTAAAATAATGATTAAAATGGGGTATAAAGGTGGGTTGTCACAGGACCGTATTCGAGATATTTGAGAAAATGTGTAAATTTCTAAATTTGAAGAAAACTCAAAAACGGATCAAGAAAAAAACATTAAATTTTAATCTTAAGTTTTATTTCGGCCAGACATGAAACGATTAGATTTTGGACAAAGTCGGAACATCTGGGGGGTACTTTATGGCAGGCCGTTTTTATATTTTATGGAATATATCTGTTATTTACGTTTGGAGAAGAAAATTATTTAAATAAAAGTTACTTCTTATATTATTCTCTAATATTGTTGTCCTATACAAAATTTTCCTAAAATGATCAGTATTCGAGAAAATTTAGAAAATGCAAAAAATTCAGTTTACTTCCGGCTATTCTACTCCGATCAGTAGGATATCTTTTACCAATCACATATAGCACTAGGGATATTTCAAAGGTAGATGCTTTCCTTTCAATTTTTCTTTTTCTCCTAATTTCCTTACTTCCCTCTACACTTTTTTTTCTCTTATTTCTCCTCTATTGCCTGTCCCATTTTCCTCTTCTTTCTCTTTTACTTCCTATTTGATTTCCTCTCCTTTCTCATCCCACCTTTATCTCTTTTCTGGTTTCTTGACCTTCTCTTTCACCCTTTCTTTATCCTTTCTTTCACTGCTTTTAGACTGCTTCCACCATATCATACTTGTCACAAATTTTAGCTTGTTGAGCAAGCACACAAGCCTCTGTACCAAAACTAGATAAACATTTTTTCGTTATTTTCATCCTCCCCCTCTACTCTCACACCATTCTCACTCTTTCCCTCTACACTACCCTCTTTTCTCCACATTCTCCTCACTCTAATAGCTCATGGAACTGATTCGTGGTAGTCTTTTAATTTATTACTTTATCCTCGAGGATATCAAGAATCGGTTCAATTTACTACTTTCTACCCCCCCCCCCTTCCTACAATTTCAAGATAATCCTTTTTTTAACTTGTGATTCTGATTCAACTTTGATTTTAAACTTAAGGATTTTTTCAGTTACCACTTAATCAGACAATTTCTGGACTAGAACTTATTGGACATTTGATCTAGGACTTACTCTCCTCTTTTTTTATATAACAATATGAGGTAAGTTTATAAACCATTTATAAAAAAGTTTTTGCTTATATACTCTCCATCATGCTATCTACTATGTAACAATGTAACTTTATAATTTTAGGCTTGATGATGGTCCATAGAGGCCGAAACTAGTAGACAATTAAAATTAAAATTCTGTGGTAAATAATTTAGAATGTTCTTTCCTTTTTCCTTATAAAGGATGGCCACATTAGTGAAAATGAATGATTTACTCTACTTAATTTGGTGTTATTGATATCCCCTGTACAATTATTATATTATTTACACCATTGGATAGCGTTTTTATAGGCGTTTCAATGATGTATCACAAGTAAGGGTTTGCTATTTAAACTTTTTTAGTCGGGGTAGGTGGGGCCTAGGGGGTTAATGAGGGTGAGTTCTCTTTTATGTCATTTTAGTTCTCCCTTCCTATCTTAGAAACGCTTTTAAGCATTTTTTAATATCATCTTCCGTTTGTAATTATTTAAATTGTCAGACTGTACAAATAAGTATCAAGAATGAATTGCATACTAGAAATCAAAGACCTCATTGCGAAAATTCATAATCCTTTTTCAGTAGTTGATATAAAAAATGCAAATAAAATTGCTTCTACATATAACGAACAGAATATTATTACGACTTAAACTAATAAAAGTCTATTATGTCTGTATATTATAGGACCGACTTTCTCTTCTTAGTCACTATCTATTGTTTACCGTTAATTTTCTTCATAAAATTTCCGCAACACATTTAATTTGCACATCAGGTATAGCCGTTAGACCCATATTTCGTATGGAGCGCTTCTTTTTTTTTCAAGGACCAAACGTGAAAATATCTTCGGCGAAAGTGAAGTCGTTTATATTAACGAATCAAATTAGGTATTACTTGTTGCTAATTGTTGATTTTATATGGGAAAATGAGTTATTTATTACTAGACTATTGTGGGTAAAATTATGTAGCTATTGTGTTTTCGTTTGTGTATTTGTTAATGTTTAATAACTAATGTTTTACAAAATGCGGAACTTAGATGAATGGGTAATTTAAAATGTACATTGTTTATATAAAATACGATGTGTCAACGTGTATAGTAAATGTATTGTAGTATTTTCCTGGTCAAATTAAAATTACAACTGTTCAAAGTAAAATGCAAAGTAAAAAAAAATGGTTTTTCTTTTTTATTTTCCCTGTATATCAAGCTAAAGACACGAAACTCTATCAATAAAAGTACACTTTTTGAAATTTTTTCAACCCTGAAGTATGCTTAGAAAGGGTTGAAATAATCAACCCCTAAGATATTTTTTCTTACAACTTTTTTTTAGATGAAAATTTTTTCTTTAAAAAAGTATGACTGAAAAGCCCAATTCATTGACTAACTTTTTTATCTCTACAAGTTTTTTTCGAAAACTTAAGCATTTATGAGAAAAAAAAAAATAAGCTCATGTAGAATAGCATTTTATTAAACAACAGCCAACCAAATTATGATTCTTAAGACTTCTACAACTAAAAACAAAAGTGAACAAACAATGAACAAAACCCTGTCGAATATCGACAATACAATTATAATAAATGTTGAAAATGACCGCCTTCAGCTTCAATACAAGCATCTACCCTTTTCCTCATAGAATTGCGTATACGATGAAATATTCCTGGAGAATTTCTTATAGTTTCATACCCTGCTAATAATATAGTAATAATAATAATAATAATAATAATGTGTTTATTAGCCAAAAAAATACAGAAATTTACAACTAAGAGTCAATAATAATTTTCTAACAAACAAAAGACAAAGCCACAGAAGGAGAATTTTAAAAATTCTACTTGTGCGTGGCACGATATAATACGTAAATATAAATACATCGGTATAAATAAATGCCTAAATCGTTATAAATAAATGTCTAAATCGGTATAAATAAATGTCTAAATCGATATACATGTCTAAATCGGTATATATGTCTAAAACGGTATATATGTCTAAATCGGTATGCAAGTCTAAATATATGTATATGTCGAAATCGGTATATAAATTTAAATTGATAGTGTAAATTGATACACTACTTTAGACCAGTATGTAAGTAAAATATATATAAGACTAAATAATAAATAATTTGACTCGGTATGTAAGTATTATTTTGTTTATACACATAATTTTTTGAATATACTTTTATGTTGTTTGGATGAATTTATTTTTGATTTATTATGTTCTCAATATTTGACCTGGATTGACATAAAATCCATTTTTTAAGATTCTTTTTAAAAGAATAAAGAATTTTCTCTTTTTGTATTTCGATAGGAATGAAATTATAAATTCGAGGAGCCAAATATGAAGAAGATCTACAACCTATTAATTTGTTTTTTCGGGGTAAGTAATATTTATTTGATGTATTTCTAGTTTGGTGCAAATGTCTGGTTTTATCGAGTTTAGTCTTCCCCTTATATATATTTATCGCTATTTTCCAAAAATAAAGTTGTCTAAGGTCAAATACCTTTTGTTCTGAAACTAAAATATCGCTTGGATAATTTCTCGATTTGTTGTGGATTATCTTTAATATCCATTTTTGTATTATATTTAGATTTTTTAGATAAATATTATAAACGCCACCCCACCCTAGTATACCATAACTCAGCTGAGATTGAACTAAAGAGAAATAAAGAGTGCGCAAGTGTTTTTTGTCTAAAATGTCTCTTAAATATTTAAATCTAGATAATAAACCTCTAATTTTGTTTACAACATTTTTTATTTGTAGATCCCATTTGAAATGCTGATCAATGATAATGCCTAAATATTTTATATTTTCAACTTGTGGAATGGTTATGTTGTCAACATTTAAGGTTCCGAAGTTTGGTAGGTTATTATTGTAAGACGTGAAAGTAATAAATTTAGTTTTTTTATTATTAACTGTTAATGTATTTAATTAAAACCATTTAGTTATTGTTTTAAATTCCATTTCTGCTTGTTCTTTAAGCTTACTCCATGAATTATCACTATAGACGATAGCAGTATCGTCAGCAAAACTGATCACTTTACCTTTTAATTCAAGTTCTAAAAGGCTATTTATGTATAGAGAAAAGAGTAAAGGACCAAGTACAGTACCTTGAGGTACACCATAGTTAATGGATTTTAGGGAACTTACAGTATTACCTAATTGAACACACTGAAATCTGTTAGTTAGATATGATTTTAATAAATCATAGATTTTTCCTCGTAGACCATATGATTCTAATTTTTGTAGAAGTGTTTTATGACAAACTGTGTCAAATGCCTTAGCTAAATCTATAAAAATACAAAGTGTAGGCTTTTTTTCATCCAAAGCATCGTAGATACAGTTTGTCAGATCACTTATTGCGTCTTCTGTTGATTTGCCACATCTAAAACCATACTGTCTCATAGAGAGCACTTTAAATTTTTCTAAAAATGAAACTATTCTATTTTTAAGTATTTTTTCAATAATCTTTGATGTATTAGAAATTAGAGATATTGGTCTGTAATTAATCATTTGGTCTTTTTCGCCTCCTTTATAAAGTGGTTTAAGTACGCCAATTTTAAGAACATCTGGAAAGGACCCTGATTCTAGAACTACATTAATTAAATGTGTAAGAGGAGTAACAATATTTACTTTAATTTGTTTTAAAATTTCACTTCTAATTTGATCTTGACCCGGTGATTTATTACATTTTAAATTATCTATAATTTTCCCTACTTCGTATTCGCTTGTTGAGTGCAAGTACATTGTATTTTCAATGATTTGTATTCGTTCTGTGAAATCTTTTGGTTTTTTTATTTTTTTAGCATATTGCTCACCCAAGCTACTATAGTATTGATTAATTTGTTCTGTAATTTCCAATACATCATTAATTATTTCTCCATTTTCTAATTTAATAGTTTTAATCATTGTTTTAGATGTTCTCTTGTTGCATAGAATATTAACTGCATTCCACAAGTTTTTAGTAGTATTTTTATTTTTTTCTATTAATTTTTTAAAGTAGTCAGATTTTGTCTTTTTTACCAATTTTGCTAAGTGTTTTTTGTAATTTTTATATTGTTGTTCTAATTCAGGATTTTGAGGATATTTTAAATGTAAAGTATATAGTTTATTTTTATTTTTAATAGATTTTGATAGACCTAATGTCATCCATTCCTTCCTCTTATTTATATTTTATATTTTATATTTTTTATATTTTACAGTTTTTGTATGTTTGCTAATATAATATTTAATTTTATTAATAAATTTGACAGTAATATCATTAGCATTTCTATTATTTAATATGTCATACCAATTCTCATTTTCCAAGTCATAATTTAAACTCCAAAAATCAGTATAATTTTTAAAAAGAAAGTTATTTTTATCTAATTCATTTATTTCAGATCCCAGTTTTGCCATAATTATGATTGGTGAGTGATCGGTTATTTTTTGTCTATATACTATTGGTACTAGTGTTTCACATTTACCTCTAAAGAAACAGTGATCGATGCATGTATTTAAGATATTCAAATATTCTTCTATTTGTATACTTGGTGACAATGATATTATATTTAAATTAACATCACCAATAAATATACCTACGTCATGATCTTCCAAGTTTCTAAAATAATCAAGTAATCCGAGATTAAAATTATTTGCATTTGAATTTGGTGATCGGTAAAGTGCTGTTAATATGATGTTTTTGTTGAAATATTTTATGTTAATTTTTAGTGCATTTGTATCATCAATTTTCTTTATTTTACAAATATAATCGAATTTTTCATTTAAATAAACTACTGTACCATCATTTTTATTATTTTTACCCTCATTATATAGAATGTTATAACCGTTTAAATGAAAAATGTTTAAGTCAAATATTTGATGTGTTTCGGTGAAAACAATTACATGAAATTCATTTGAAAGGCTAGCTAAGAAGATCAAAACTTCATCGATATTTTTACTAATGCTACTAATGTTTATATGAAAAACTTTTAAAAAATCATTTGAATTTTCAATTCTAACTTGTGAAATAACATTTTCATACCTGGCTAAGTCACAAAATTCAAAAGTATCTATTGCTTCATTATTATAATCACGAATAAATTCATCCATTTTTATATTTAATAAAAACAAATCAAAAATACAAAATGATACCATAGGATAAATATATATTTAAACCATTATTAATTTTTAAACAGTAGTAACATTAAAGAATAAAAAATTAAAAAAAATCAACAATCCTAATAGTAAATTTGAACAATATAAATATAAGCGGTAGACAGTAAAATATAAAAAAGAATGAAAGTACCTAATTTACTTTTTAGGTTTTGATATGGCTACCGATGAGGAAGAACCGTGGCGAGTTTGATAACGTTTACTTTTATCGACAATTTCTTGAATAGTCTTAGAACTTTCTTTCGTCTTTTCTTCGATCGTTGGAATAAATGTGAAGGGATTTTCTTCTTTTGATTCCAAGTAAATTTGTTGAGTTGGGGTATTTAATTCACTAGTTAATTTATTCCTTGGTGACAATAGTTCTTCCGTTTCTTGAACTTGATTATTTGTTAGGTCTTCAGCGGTGTATGATTTTCCTTCTATTAATATTTTTTTACCTTTGATTGTCGCTTTTTTATTATCACTTCTTGCTTCTTTCAGATAATGCACTAAAATTTTTCTTTCTTCTAGAACCAGTATTTTTTAATTTTTTCGAGTTTACTAATATTTCTTTCCTTTTCAAGTGTGAATGAAATGTAATTAATACTGGTCTTGTTCTATCTTGTTGTTTTCCAAGACGATGTAAATTAACAATATCAAATTTTTCTAATTCCACAGATAGCTGTGCTGTGATAATGGTTTTGGTTTTATTTAGTAGTTCCTCAATTGTTTCTTTTGAATTTTCTTTTATTCCAAAAAAGATTAAATTTTGACTTTTTAGTTTTCGCTCAACTATTTCTAGACGTGTTTTCAAACTTATATTTTCTGTTTCTAGCTTTTCTATTCTACGGTCAGTTTCATTGACTTTATTAGATATAGCAAGAGTGAATTGTTTAACCTCAGAATTAGCGTTGTCTATTTTATTAGATAAATTCTCTTGTACTTGTTTAATGAGTTTAAATAATTCTTCTAATTGATTTGTCTCAGTCATTCTACTTTTGTGTTATTTTATTTTGTACGCCAATGTACTGTGAATATGTATGGTATACCTACTAAATAAACGGTATCTTTGAGATCAGTAGCAAAAAACTTGTTATCTTTTAATTTTTGGATTTCTGTTTTACTTTCTTTAAATATACCTATATTATTTCCAGGTTTATGATGTTACGGTTTAATAAAAAGTGTTGTAACTTACAGTTTCTCAAAGATGCATTTTTATACATAAGATTGGTGCAAAAATTAAAATTTTTAACTCACATTAAACCACTTAAAACTCGTTACTTTCAAGAGCCGATTTTACACATGTTTATACTAAATCAGCAGCGTACACTTTTACTGCTACAATGCGGTTTCGCAGATCATCGATATTTTCAACTGGGTTTGTGTATATCAAAGATTTCAGATATCGCCATATGCAAAAATCCAAAGGATTAAGGTCTGGGGAGCGGGCTGGCCAGTTTACAGGTCCTCCTCGATCTATCCATTGATTGGCATACACCTCATCCAGGTGAGTTCTTGCACGTATACTAAAATGAGCTGGTGCACCATCGTGCATAAACCATAAATGTTGCCTAATTTGAATGGGAACCTCTTCAAGAAGAACAGGTAATTCTTCAAGGAGATGACAATATGCTTCACCATTTAATCGTAGCGGAAGAAAATGAGGACCAATTAAATGATTATCAATAATTCCGAGCCACACGTTTAATGAAAATTGATACTGATGATTTCCTTCAAAAAAGCCATGAGGATTTTCGTCAGCCCAAAGGTGATTGTTGTGAAAATTTCTAATACAGTCTCTTGAGAAAGTCGCCTCGTCAGTACATAAAATATTACCTAAGAACTGTGGTGCTTGGCCAATCATATTAATAAGCCACTGCCAAAAAATCACACGGGGTAAAAAATCTCGAATCATTAACGCCTGCACCTGTTGAAGATGATAGGGATACAACATTTGTTCTTTTAAAATTCTAAAAACAACGGAATGGCTTACATGTAGGACACGAGCTATTCTCCTGGTACTAGTTTCTGGGAATTCTTCAACTGAAGTAAGTACGGCTTTTTCTACAGCTGCAGTTCTAACTTCTCTAGTACGACCAGAATCATAACTTCTTTTTCAAAATTACCACGTTCCCGCAAGCGTCGGTGAATATCGTAGTTGTGAACGTAGTATGATGGGGTAGTCTACGCTATGGGTACTGTTCAGCATAAAGTCTTTGCGCTTCCAATGAATTACCGTTAGCACGACCGTATGTAAAATGCATATCTGCCATTTCCAAATTCGAATATGCATTCATGTTTTCAATCAACTAATATTTCCTACAATACACAATCATAAAACTTGTGAAACAATAAGATGGGTAACAGAAAATGACACTACACAATCCTGGTATCAGTATTAATGTTTTTATGCAAAGCACAGGCCACTAGACTTGACGCAAAATACACTCGCGTTGGCTCATCTTTTTGAAAATGCATTCCATTAGATTTTTTTTTCTCGTAAATGCTCAAGTTTTAGAAAAAACTTGTTGAATTAAAAAAGTTAGTCAATGAATTGGGCTTTTCAGTCATACTTTTTTAAAGAAAAAATTTTCATTTAAAAAAAAGTTGTAAGAAAAAATATCTTAGGGGTTGATTATTTCAACCTCTTCTAAGCATACTTCAGAGTTGAAAAAATTTCAAAAAGTGTACTTTTATTGACAGATAATGTTTTCCAAGTTTCGTGTCTTTAGCTTGATATACAAGGAAATTAAAAAAGAAAAACCATATTTTTTTTAATTTTAGAAGGGGTGTAACTTTTCCGGGGAGGGTTTTTTCAAAAAATTTTAAACCAAACAAACACTCACATTAATTTTCATCACAGAATCACCCCTTTAATTTTTTCGGTATTATTTAGATATCATATTGCAAAACGTTTAAACTCTAGAGAATGAAAATTACAGTATCCAAAAAAGCTAATTTAATAGTTGGTTTACTCGTATTTATTAAGGTCATAAAAGTGACAATTTAAATTTAATTTTAATTACCTAATCAACTTTAATTTAATGGATTATTCAATTTATATATCGTGAATGCATAATATAAAATATAAAGCAAAATTTAAATTTCTAATGAAACAGCACAATTTATACATGCAATCCAATGCCTGATTAATTAATCAATTTATCAATCAATTATTCAATCAAATTTCCAACTATTTGTCGGCCTACAGAACGTAGCCACGTATATTTTCTTTTTATAAAAACTTTTTATACTCAAGTCGTAAAATCCTTTTTAATTTATGTACGTAGAATAGGATATATTATTTCCCAATAGTTTTAGGTGCCCTTGGTATTACTACGGTATTTTTAGTGTTAGCCCTAATAGTATATTTGAGGAGCGATCAGTCAAAACCAGATAAATCCACTTTTGGGCAAAAATGTTTTTATGATCGATTCCTATTTATTTTGGTGAGATAAATCCGATGGCACAATCAGTTTCAACCAAAACTCGTTAAATTCCATTTAAAATCGACCTCAAAGTCGACGAATTCAAGCAAAACCCGATAAATCCCGAAAATTAAATGGCATTGGTCTGTTTCGAACAAAAAGGGATAAATCCGTCTGCGAAAGCGTTTTTTCGGCTCTTTCCTACGCCAAGGTCGCGTACGAATATCGGGCGGTTATAGAAAAATTCAATAAGTTTTTGCTTTGATATGCAACAGGTGCAGCCATTGCCTCGCACCCCCATTTCAAATGCCTTTTACTCTCACCAAGTGAGTCTCTACATATTTTGTTGCGTCGACATGAACTCAAGGCACCCTACCTTTTACACCTAGACTGAGATACAAGCTGGTCGTAGGTCAATTTAGATAAGTTCAGCTCTATTAAATTATTTGTATTCACTGGAACTCGAAGACATTGAAGTATTAGCACTATTTTGTGATGGTTGTGGGGGCCAGAACAAAAACTCGCTTATTGTACATGCTCTTTATTTTTGGCTCAAAAATAGGCCCCCGGCACTTTAAAAGAAATCCAGTTGACTTTTCCAGTTCGAGGACATAGCTTCCTTCCGGCAGATAGGGTTTTTGGCTGTGTGGAAAAATGTTTAAGAAAAAACTCAACAATATTAAGCAAGGATGAATACTTTGAAAAATATTTTGAGTTTGGAAAAGTGAAAGAACTTGGCATTGACTGGAATCTTTACGACATTGAAAATCTGCAAGATTGTCTAAAGAAAATTGTAGGTATTTCCAACTACACGCTAATCTTTATCAAGAAATCCCGTGATAAAATAGGACAAGATATCGTGAAAGTACAATGTCATCAGAATTTTAGAATGGCAATTTTAAATGAAGTGCCCAAACAGATTCTTAAAGCACGAAAAGAAGTTCCAACAGTATTAGAAGAAATTCCTTTAACGTGATCTCTTCCCGAGAAAAAGAAAAAATCCCTAGCTCATCTGATGGCTCAACAGTTTGGTACAACCTGGGAAAATGATGAGAATCTAGCGTGGTACAAAAATATATTGCCTGAAGCTCCACTTGAAGCTGGTGCCGTCGAAGTTCAAGAACAAAATGAGAACGAACTTTGCGATTGCCTCGAGGATGACCTAGGAATACACATTTAAATCGTTCATTATTTTTTTAACTTTTTTGATTTTTGTGTGAATTTAAAATATAATAAACGTTTGAAAATACATCTTTGCTTTATTTCAAAAGTACAACAAAGTTTTAAAAACATTATACTTAGATAATAAAAAAGAAATAAAATTAAAAAAATGCCTGATTAACGTAAAAGATTTGGTATTAAACATATTTATATTAAAATAAACGTTATAAAATTAGTTAACTCAAGCAAAAACAGATAAATCCATTTTGTAATTTGCAATAATTACTATGTTAATCATCAAAAAAAAAAAAAAAGAAAACAGTATTTACGAGGTCTATATCATCATATTTCAGATACACCATTTATTATCTTGGTTAAAGTTACGGACGCCCTAATGGACGGTTTTTTGCCATTATCTCAAAACTTTATAAAATGGATTTATCTGGTTTTGGCTGATCGCTCCTCATTTATGCTTAAACGTAGGCAAATTATAGGACTTATTTTGAAATAAAAAAAAACAAAGCTTTACTAAATAACTTTTAAAATATTGGTTTCTAAATAGAGTGTATCGGAGGGGTAAAATATTTACTTAAAAAGCAATATTTTAGGAATTTTGCAATTCATCCAAAGACTATAAATAGTATATTGTTTCACGAGTGACGAAAATGGTTTTCGACGAGTAAAACACTATACTTTTTCTACGAACTCTATTATGTCATGTAGGTACCTACTAAAATAAAAAAAAACAAACGTTAGCAAATGCTTTATTTGTGTTAGGAATAACAAAAAATTAACCAACAATTAAATATTTCAGAAATATTATTTATTATTTAAATATTGATTTATTCGGTACGCGACAACTCAGCGATGGCCAACTCGACGATGGTAAACTCGGCGACGATCAACTCGGCGAAAAGGAATACAATAATATAATATGCAATTATTTATTATAATACAATTATTTATTATAATACAATATAATATACAATCTATAAAAAAAATTGATTAGAGAACTTGATTAATAAAATAAAAATATATAAGAGATTTTAAAAGTGGCAATAAAATTAATTAAGGGTTGTAACTACAATTGGGGTTTCTAATACATATTATTACAAAGCAAATTAAAATATTAAGGGAAAATTTAGAGCTTAAGATTTTTCAATGCAAAATAAAAATAAGATATAATATATTAAAATATTAGGTTATGAAATAAAAAAATTTAAGTAACATATTATATGCTGAAACGGAATTAAAAAATAAAAACTGAAATAAAAAAAGGTTGATTATAGAATATTGTTATTTATTATAATACACATTACAATTATTTATAATACATATATTTATTATAATACAATATAATATAAAAAAACTAATTCATGT
This sequence comes from Psylliodes chrysocephalus, assembly GCA_927349885.1. NCBI lineage: Eukaryota > Metazoa > Arthropoda > Insecta > Coleoptera > Chrysomelidae > Psylliodes > Psylliodes chrysocephalus. Next base: position 19,714,787 of record OV651815.1, on the reverse strand, counting down.
TGTAATTATGTGATATCCCTCTGAGATACTCGATCAAATTTTGCCTGTTATAATTGGCCACTTTATTTAAAATCCTCTCGTCGGCTTCCTCATAACGTTTCCTTTTTGATGCGCCATTGCGCCCGGCAATTGCTCGTTCATAGTCTGCATCGTACGAAGACTGTACCTTTTTTAAATTATCTATGAATGTCCATAACGAAGGATGAGCAATGCCAGAACCAAAAGCCAGTTGCAACTTGCGATGACATGCTTCTGCAAAATGATTTGTCCTATCTCGTCCATTCAATGTTCGAAAATAAACGGACCAAACTGCTGATGGAAAAGTTGCTGGCACTCTGGTTCCATTATTCCTAAGTCGACCGATATAATTGCTGGTAAACCATTCTAAAATTGGTTCTAATATTTCTGGCAACTCATTTTTCAATTCGGCAATGGCCTCAATCACATCCTCTTCTGGGACAAATGCCAATGATGTTACCATTTTTGCTTGTAGTGTAAATTCGGGATCAGTATTGTACATTCCTAGGAGATTGCAAGAAGATAAATGCTTTGGAAGATTTTTGACCAAGTGGAATAAGCATCCTCTAATTTCGGCTTCTGGGAAAACTTGTCTTACGGCCTGGTGAATTGCCAACTCAAAGCCGACACTGATGCTTTCCGGATTTAATTGCGGCCAAAGAACTTTTATCATGTTAAACACATTGAGATATGTTTCTGCACTTTTATTGGGCAGCAAGCAATATAGTACAGGAAAAACTGGACCCTTCTCTTCATGCGTATCTTTTCTTGCCAGAACAACAAATATTTGAGCAAAAAGTGGAGGACACAATAAGAATGTGCCGTCAACAAATAATTCTTTCATGCTTGCACTCCATGTTGCATGGTATTCTCTACCAAATATTAGAATTCGATGTGGATCCACTTGATCTCTTCCGGAATCTGCCAGCAAAAAATTCTCAAATTGAGTAGGGCTGTAATAATATTGCGAATACACTTCTGGGATGATAATTTCACTAAGAGTTTCTGGATTGGCGGGTGCTTTGCACATGGTTACTCTTACTCTTTGAATGTTTCTCCGCATAACACTGGAACTTGGAAGCATTCCTTTAACCGCAGCTGGTACATTCTCCAAAACTCGTCCTCTGATTTGGGCAGAATTCTCCATCGTTGTCGCTGCCAGGTGCGTCACAGTGGTATTCATTTTTTGCAGAACAACATTTGCTGCATTTCCTACCGTACTACATGTGTGTTTATTTCGTATACATTTGAAAGAACCATCCATAATATTGGTCCATATTCTTCCTTTGCATCTTTCATGCTTGTTTTCGCAGCGCCAGAATTAAATGGTGTTGTCCTTGTTCGTTTTATCCTTCGTGTATAGGTAGCCATCCCAGTAGTACTTTTCGTGACCCGTTTGGCTAAGAACTTTATTTTCCATCTTGAGTCTCAGTAAATAAAAAACTCACACAGACAAACAAAATTACACACAATGTCTTTACTTCTGAGATGAATTCGGAATATTAAGGAAAGTTAATATCACCAGTCTTTTATAGGATGTAGGTACAAGTAAGCAGGTAATTATCAGGTAATCTTATTTTTATTTTGTTTTAAAAAATCTTAAGCCCTTAAGCAGGCAATTATAAGGTAATCTTATTTTTATTTTGCTTTGAAAAATCTTAAGCCCTTAATATTTATTTGCTTTCTAATACTAGGTATTAAAAACCCTAATTGTAGTTAAGACCCTTAATTGATTTTATTGCCACCTTAATTTTGTAATTCCAAACAACTCTGGCCATTAAATTTTATTTTCTTAATCAAGAAGTTTCTTTTTCAGATTCTTAGTTTTAATATTTAATATATTTTTCCTGTATATGTTGATTTACTTTAGTAATAATAACTTTTTTCCAGTTTCTTATTTAAAATCTCTTATATATTTTTATTTTATTAATCAAATTCTCCAATCAAATTTTTTTTATAGGTTGTATCTTATTTTGTATTATAATAAATAATTGAATAATATATTATTGTATTCCTTTTCGCCGAGTTGATCGTCGCCGAGTTTACCATCGCCGAGATGACCATCGCCGACTCGGCATCGCCGACTCGGCATCGCCGAGTTGACCGTCGCCGACTTTACATCGCCGAGTTGACCTGCTCCGTGATTTATTGTTATATTTGAACAATTGTTCAAAATTATGGGGGTATCACACTCAAGCTTTTTATTTATTGAGGTAGATGCCGACATATTTGTTCTACGGTTAAATGTCATTTCAGATGATGATGATGCGCCATAATCGGATGAACTAGTAGTTTCCTTATTTTGTACAGATTGTAAAATTTTGGTTTGTATTTGGTTTTTACTGTTCGTGGATTCATCAACATATCCTTCCGCAACACTACTAGATTTCCAACCACCGTGCTTTTTTAACAGAAGCAAGTCACCTCCTGCATCCACTAATAGCGTTGCGGATGTTCTGCGGAAACAGTGCCCAGTGTAATCTTGAGGATTCGGAAGCGTTAAAAACTGAGCAATTTCGTTAGGAAATTTACTGATTTTATTAATTCCAACAACATGTCTGTTACACTTTCCATTCTGATAGTTAATAAAGAATCTTGAATTAATTTGATCCATGTTTGCGGGACGTAGGCTCATATATTTTTTAGAAATATCATAAAAGGGTCCAGAAATATGAAAAGAACGCGGAACTTTTGTTTTTGTATTACGGATTTTAACTAACAGAATACTTCCAGTATCCTTTGCATCGCTTATTGTTAAATCTTTTAGTTCGTGGCAACGACAAGCGCCAGATAATTCAAAAACTAATGCTACCTACAAATATTAGTAGTTATGTATTAAGTATTTGTTAAAATAAAAATAATAATTCCGTTACCTTTGTTATTAAATATTTATAGTCAGGTGCATTCTTTAGGAAAGTCTTTATGTCTTCAGGCGAAAAATTTTTGGATTTTTGGCTTTTAAAACCATCAGATTTTCTTTTCAAAAGCGAACATAACTTTGGATATTTACTAATATCGACATCATTTTTAACAGAGAGTGTAGTTCTTAACATCGAATAAATGGACCATAACGTCGACGGTTTAAAATTTGAACATATTTCTCCAAAGTATGCTAGTAGTACAGTTTCCGAAAATGATTTCACTTTATTTTTTTCTCTCCAGTCCAAAAATTTGATATAAATTTCTTCATATCTCTTTTTTGATTTGGCCGGTAATAAATCTGAAGAGGTATCTTCAGCTTTAAAAATAATTTCTGGGGTAGTACAATCGCTTTCTGACTCAGACATCATGAAAATGTGTTAAATTTAGGATGAACTGAAACTGACAGTTCTCAAAAGTGATAAAACTTCAAATAAACAAATGAAAACCAGGAAACTAGATGTAGTTTGGTTTAATTTGCACTATTTTTATACATTTTTATTTTATCTTTAATTCATTAAAGTTTAGATAAAAACGCATATAGAATTTAATGAGCATCTTTTTATTTCATTATTAATAATTATAAGCTGCCAAAATATTATACGAGGCGACTGATATATGAAAATATGTAACAACTTACTTTCGTCACTAGAGATGGAATTTTTTCTCACTAGTGACGGAAATCAAGTTTTCGCTGAAAGTATCCTGTGGCGAAAGATGTCTTTTTGTAAGAGTTCGTAGAAAAAAACGTTTTTCTAACACCTCTTCATCCCACAATGTCATTACAAAATTGACTAATAAAGCATGGTATAGGTAGAATCTTAAGAGGAATGTACATCAAAAATTAAAAAAACTAATAGAAACGATAATTATTCTTAGTTTTTTTTTCTGTTATGTGCTTGTCTAATTTTAATAAAGAATCAACATGTATTCCGATATATTCTTTTACTATATGGCCAACTGTTGCCAAGAATTTCCTTCATAAATCAATGTAGTATCATCTTCGAGCATATATTACTAAAGCCATCGTCCAAATGGACTTTGTTTTGGTACAGGCAGAAAAATAGTGTACAGCATTCTCATTGATCTGTTTCTACTTGCCTGACATGTCAAATTTTCTGAAATTATCAGAACTGTCATTTTGTTTCGGTTCTCATCACGGTGAACGACAATTATTAGTAGGTGTTTCAACTTCCCTTAAATTCCCTTATAAAAATAGAAGGCGATATAGCACCAAACACAACGTAGTTCCAAAAAAATTCACCAGAGTTCGTTAGAAGGTGAGGTACCCGTTTGACCATTATACTCAGCTAGCACCAGAGAGGGGAAACTGATATGCGCAGGCCTGGGATAGAGCAAAAATCAACCACGTCCGCAAGGTGGCGCTGCAGTCGGGTGGTGGGGTGGGTGGTGGGAGTGTAACGGACAGGTGAATATCGATTTTTGTGGGGGGTGTCATGGCGTCTTGGCTTAAACCAAACGAGAATGTTGTTTATTTATATTGTGGTTGTATTCAGTTGTGTTTTCATTTCCAATTTGCTTAATTGATTTAGTTGACCACTGTTAATAAGCTTTTTTTCCATTATAAATTTGTGCTTTTTGAGCTGTTATCTTGTGCTTTTTCCGCTGTTATTTTGTGCTTTTCCATAAAGATTCGTAATTATAGAAAATGTTGTGTACCGAATTGCCTTGATGTGGACAACAAGATGCATCGCCTGCCCCATCCTACGAATTCACCCGATTTATTTGATATTTTGGCACTTGCTGTTCGTTGTCCAAGATTTAATAATAAAACAAGACTACAAATTTATGCCACCTTTGTAGTATGTCTTAAACATTTTGAAGAAAAGTATAAAGTCTAACACCTGAAGCTTTCCAATGCTGTTCCTCCCAGCAGTTCCTGGAAGAGTAGCGGATGGACTTTCCTCAAATAACGTAACCTGAATATGTTCATCAAGCACCTTCTACTTCAAGTAAAGGTTCGAAGAAGAAGCAGACTAATAATATATGTTGAGCTTCTTTTCGAGAAGTAAAGTTAGTAATCTACTCATTTATTTTATACTTATACTGTGTATTTTCTGTTTCATGACATTTGGGGTTACAAAGCTGTATCCTAGAAGAAGAAGCAGACTAATAATATATGTTGGACTTCTTTTCGAGAAGGAAAGTTAGTACTCTACTCATTTATTTTATAATTATTGCCGCGTTTGAGAATCCACATCAGATGCATTTTTTACATCTCGAGCGTTTTTTTATCCACATATATATATAAATCGTTTATTTAGTCAAAAAAACTATTTTTTACATGTCAATACATCTTCACATTTAAAATATAAAAAAATACATAAATATAGAATCAACATACATTTAAAATGCAATAAAAAATACATAAGATACAGTACACTTACATGTCAACTATACAAAACATAATAAAAGGACAAGAAAGAGAAAAACAAAACGTCAATAGGTCAACAGGTATTCACGCAGTTTTATTTTAAATATTGCCACGTTTAAAGAACATTTAATATCTTCAGGCAAATTATTAAAAGCCTGTACACCTTTAAAAAACACTGAATTTTGTGTACATTTTTTCGTGGCCTTATAAACTTTAAAATTTTTCTTATTACTTGTATTATGTTCATGAACATCCTAATTATAACTTAAAATATTTTGTAAATATACTGGGGAGATTCCTGATTTAATTTTAAATATAAAAAGCAGGGAATAGAATAGCAAATATGTTTTAACAGGCAACCACTGAAGCACATTCAACATGGAATTGATTGGTTCCAATCTCGAACAGCTCAGTATTATCCTCATACCTCTATTCTGCAACTTTTGCAATCGTTGCAACTCATTGTGGTTGAGCAAATACAGTATAGTGGCACAATAATTAAAATGAGGTAATATAGCCCAATCGGATTAGTATTTTAGATTCTGAAAAATTCGAAGCAGCAATTTTCCTTCGGAATTCGTTGGAGGGGGTCTCTGGTAGTCTAAATTCAAAAAGTTGGGATTCCAAAGTTGTCGTTACCTCCGCCATCTTGATTTAAAGGGTTATTTTTTGTATCTTGAATAACTCATTTATTTTCAATTTTACACGGAAAATAGTTTTTACAAAAGTTATTTAAAATTAAATTTCCTACAATTCTGCTTTTTTTTGTACGATCGATTTTTTTCGATTTATACCCGAAAAGAGGGGGTGAATTTTTGGTTATATAATAACTCGTTTATTTTCAATTTTACGAGAAAAGTTGTTATAAACAAAGTTGTTTAAAATTAAATTTCCTACAATTCTGTGTTTTTTTGTACGATCGATTTTTTTGTATTTATCCCTGAGAAGAGTGGGGGTGAACCTAAGTATTGTATTGTCACGTTTATTATTGATGTTGTACCATTATTTTTTCTGTTTGTTTTTTTTTTGCTGATTTTAAAAAATGTTTACCCCCACTCTCAGGGATAAATACAAAAAAATCGAGCGTACAAAAAAAAAAACAGAATTGTAGGAAATTTAATTTTAAACAACTTTGTTTATAACAATTTTTCTCGTAAAATTGAAAATAAACGAGTTATTCTATAACCAAAAATTCACCCCCTCTTTTCGGGTATAAATCGAAAAAAATTGATCGTACAAAAAAAAGCAGAATTGTAGGAAATTTAATTTTAAACAACTTTGTTTATAACAATTTATCTCGTAAAATTGAAAATAAACGAGTTATTCTATAACCAAAAATTCACCCCCTCTTTTCGGGTATAAATCGAAAAATATCGATCGTACAAAAAAAAGCAGAATTGTAGGAAATTTAATTTTAAACAACTTTGTTTGTAACAATTTTTCTCGTAAAATTGAAAATAAACGAGTTATTCTATAACCAAAAATTCACCCCCTCTTTTCGGGTATAAATCGAAAAAAATTGATCGTACAAAAAAAAGCAGAATTGTAGGAAATTTAATTTTAAACAACTTTGTTTATAACAATTTATCTCGTAAAATTGAAAATAAACGAGTTATTCTATAACCAAAAATTCACCCCCTCTTTTCGGGTATAAATCGAAAAATATCGATCGTACAAAAAAAAGCAGAATTGTAGGAAATTTAATTTTAAACAACTTTGTTTGTAACAATTTTTCTCGTAAAATTGAAAATAAACGAGTTATTCTATAACCAAAAATTCACCCCCTCTTTTCGGGTATAAATCGAAAAAAATCGATCGTACAAAAAAAAGCAGAATTGTAGGAAATTTAATTTTAAACAACTTTGTTTATAACAATTTTTCTCGTAAAATTGAAAATAAACGAGTTATTCTATAACCAAAAATTCACCCCCTCTTTTCGGGTATAAATCGAAAAAAATCGATCGTACAAAAAAAAGCAGAATTGTAGGAAATTTAATTTTAAACAACTTTGTTTATAACAATTTTTCTCGTAAAATTGAAAATAAACGAGTTATTCTATAACCAAAAATTCACCCCCTCTTTTCGGGTATAAATCGAAAAAAATCGATCGTACAAAAAAAAGCAGAATTGTAGGAAATTTAATTTTAAACAACTTTGTTTATAACAATTTTTCTCTTAAAATTGAAAATAAACGAGTTATTCTATAACCAAAAATTCACCCCCTCTTTTCGGGTATAAATCGAAAAAAATCGATCGTACAAAAAAAAGCAGAATTGTAGGAAATTTAATTTTAAACTTTTGTAAAAACTATTTTCCGTGTAAAATTGAAAATAAATGAGTTATTCAAGATACAAAAAATAACCCTTTAAATCAAGCTGGCGGAGGAAACGACAACTTTGGAATCCCAACTTTTTGAATTTAGACTACCACAGACCCCCTCCAACGAATTCCGAAGGAAAATTGCTGCTTCGAATTTTTCAGAATCTCAAGCCTGTTCTTCACCTAATCCGATTGGGCTAATATTAGAGTATTATAAATTATTATTTTAGCCCATTTGCTGAGATGTGGAGAACAGCGCCTCAAATAGTTTATTTTAAATCGGACACATCTGTCCCATTACATTTACGTATACTGAATCACGTGATCAAAGATTTACTACATCTCAGATGCATCCGATGTGGATTCTCAAATGCATCATATACTGTGAAATTTCTGTTTCATGACGTTTGGGGTTGCAAAGCTGTATCGTAGATATTGGACTTATTAAAAAATAAAGTATTCCACAGACTTATAATTTTTTATTAATAAATTTATTTTAATGAGATTGTACTTATACTGTCTTTCTTTTTTCACAGATAAAGTTCTTCACAAAATGATGGACAGTGTTGTATCCTGGAATATGTAGCAGCCATCCAGCTACTTCATACATATTACAATTTTCATATACATTACATTTTTTAAATATTGGATTTGTATTATATATATTCTTTAATAAATTTATTTTTTAAATATGCTTGTTTTTTTTATCTAAAAACTGTTAGCCAAATTAAGATTTGTTCACACAAACTGCATTTTTGCTTTATTTTAGCGAATATCGCTATAATAACGCAAAAATGCCGTTTGTGTGAACAAATCTTAAATTGGCTAACAGTTTTTAATGCCGATAATTTTTACTGTCAAATTTGAATAGCCCCGCGCCTTTTTACTCTTCTTCTTTTTATTATTTTCTCTTCTTTCATATGGCCTCTTACCAGACAAGGACTTAATTGAAAAAAAATCAACCACGTTCGCCAGGTGCCGCTGAAAATTCTATCATCCTTTTTTAACATGGGAGATACCGTTCTAAGAGTAAGTGTTCTGTGGCTGGCACATTACGTTGCTAAGCCTTTCAGCGATGTTGCATTAGGGGAACGTAATAACATTACTATACAACGTAAATGCAACATTCATGAGAAGTTGTTGAGGGAAATCAAAACCTCGGAAAACTTCTATTTTTTATTTACCTAGTTAACCTACCTGTCATGTTAACACAACGTAATAAAGTAATTTGCTAAAATGGTATCTACGAGAAGTACCATAAACATTACAATTCTGAATTCAGAACGTTTATGTTTATGTCAATTGTCACTTGTCAGTTTTTCTTGTCATTTGTCTTGTCTTTTTTGATGGTTTATTTTTTGACTTCTAGAATTTATTTTATAAATAATTCTTATTTATACATTCGAGTAGATTTGGTAAAGGTCCTTTATAAAATAGAAAACTATTTTCTAAACCATTGTCTTTGTTTCAGATTACAATGCCTGATGTAAATTTATTATTTCATTCATTGAGTATAAAAAATGGTTTAACTACAATAAAAACAAAAAATTGCAGGTCAATCGTTGTAAACCAGAAGATAAACATTTAACCGAATGTCCGGTAACATTTTACATCAATATAAAAGGTAATTGTACTTAATCGAACCTCAAATACATTTTAAAAATATTATATTTTAGGTTTCCTTTGACATTATAGGAATTTTGGAAGCAAAAGTAAATACTACAGAATGGGCCATATTCACATGTGAGATATGCTGTTTTATAAACTATATTGTAATAGTCGCTATACAAGTTATTCTAAATAATCAGTTCGTTAAAAAAGCTAAAAGTTTTTAAATTAAGCCCAATTGAAATTTAAAATTTGAAATAATACGTCATCGGGAATAGACCAATCAGCTTGTGTCGAAGTTTTTTTTGTTATACAAAACCAAGCCAACGAACAAACCTACATACAGAATGTCGAAGTGAACGCACATCTAAGTGACATTAAAAATTGACAGCACCTAACAACTAACCTTAGTTTTTTGTTTTGGTTTAATTTTATTATTAATCTGAATTTATCTGGGTAAATTATCCTGTGGGATATAGGATATATAAAGGAAGAAGAATATGAATTTATCAGCTGTATTTATAAAAGTTGAATCAAGTATTTTTCCCATTGTAAACGAAAATATGATTACCGAGATGATTACTGCATTTTTTAACAATACTCAGTTTACAAAAGATAGAAAGGTAAAACTTTATTTATAAATTGTTTTAATGGTAGGTAGTTACAGTTTATATGAAGCAATACACTTTATAGTAAAACATATTTATCTCAGGTTTTATTTTTAGATCTGCCAAGCAAGAATATTTACTTTTTCCATAAGAGAGAAGGAGACAAATTACACCTAAACATAAAGTACAGCAAAAACCTTATGATGTGGCTGTTGTATTTAACAAAAATGAAATTTTTAGTGCACAATATGCTTAGGATATGCTGCATGTCAAGGTTTGTAATATTTATTATGCTTTTTTGTTTTTATATTACATATAATAAACAGTGTATAAGGCCCTTTATTCCTATAAATATTTTTTTTTCTAATTTTGACATAAAGAGACATTTTTTGTAATCGCAGCAAGTGTTAAAATAATCTAGAAATAGATTTTGTTAGTGAACCTATTAATAATTATGATACCAAAGAATGCTGCAGAGCACCTATGAAATTTTGAGTTAAAACATGGCATATTTTTAGGCTATTTTTATACCCTTTTCAAAAATTTTATGCTCCTCGTTTTATGCAAAACTTAAAATGCTCTGATAGCTTCGAACGAAGTCAGCAAAGCACCTCTGTTTTATAAAGTTTTTTCTGTAAAAACAGCAACACCATATATTTATGCACTTGAAATATTATATTTTTAAAAAATACATGGTGCTTGCTAACCTTTGAAAGAAGCCAGCAGAGCAATTCGGTTTTTTAAAGCTTTTTTCTAAAAACCACACCCCATTTTTAGACTCTTGAAATATTGTAAAACTTTACTAAAAAAATTGCTATTTTTAAATAATACACGATGCTTTGTTGGAACAAAGTCAGCAGGACACTTCAGTTTTTTAATATATAAAAACAACTACTTATGACACATGTTTAGGCTGTTTTAAAATCCTAAAAATGTGGTAAGTATATTTGTTTTCAGAAAAAAAACTTTGAAGTCAGCAAGGAATTGCGAATTTTTTTAAAAATGCCAAATTTCGAATATTTTATAATATTGTAGGAGCCAAAAAATGTGGTGTGGTTTAAAAAAAAACTGGGGTGCTCTGCTGGATTCGTTTGAAGCTAACAAAGCATCCCGTAATTTTTTATTTTATAATACTCAATAGCCTAAAATGAGACATAGCTGTTTAAACAAAAATGGTACTTTTAAAAATAGCAGTTTTTTTCGAAAAGCTCTATAATATTTCAAAAATGTGAAAATGTGGTGAGCTTGTTTTTTTTAAGTTTTGAAAATCAGAGGTTCTTTACTGGATTCGTTCAGAGCTAGTAAAGTGCTCGTCTTGTTACATAAAATAAGGCATTTTGTAGCTGGTTATATAGTTATTTTGTAACTGCATATCTAACCCTTTTATTTTTTTCAGGAGGTTGTAAACATGTGGCTTCATAGAAGAAGTGAGGAACCATCTGTAACATCTACTCAGTGTTATTGATAATGATGTACACTTGGCTAGATTGTTAAAGAAACCTCTTCATCCACTACAGGAAAATAAATCAGTACTTTTATATTCTTAGGATTTGTATATATAGTTTTTATTTGTAAATAAATTGTTTTTTACTTCATTTTTCTCATTTTTTATTAAAAGGTTAATAAATAAAATTTTCACAGATTTTTATATTTTTGTTTGTAAACATTAATTGAAGTTTTTATTAAAAATCACCAATGCTAATAATAATAACTTAAGTCAATATTATTCTTTCTCCTTTTTTAAAGCTACTATTAATAAAGGTATTACTTTAGCTTGACCTATGATCAATTTTTAATTTTGTGATATATTTGGTTTGACAGAAAAAAAATTAAAACCCTTTGACATTGGTTGTTTTTACTTAGATTTTCATAAAAAATAAACGGAACTGCAAACATGTTTTACTATCGTAATAACGAATAGCAACATGAAATTTTTTTTTCACATTTATCACTGTTGTCATTTTCATAAGAAGGCACACTTTCTGGTTTTTTGAAAAAGGTGGCAAGAATTGTGATATTTTTAAATTTATCACCAGTGATACCACATGTAGTTACCCGATTTATTGGAATATATAGACTTTGCTACCACATTCAACTGAACTTGGTTTTTAATATTTATCACTGTGACGTTTTTGTTAAAATGTTTCATTTTAAACTGCTGTAAATAGGTGCCTTTGTTTTGGTAGTTTTAGTCCCAAAAAAATCTATGCATATACAGGTACTCATTCCTCTTTGATTTGCTCAAAAAGTTAAAATTTTATAAAAAATTACATTGGCTGTTTAAAAACTCATTATAATCCCTGAAATGTGATAATTAGGTAAATTAAATTGAAAAACAAACAAAAAAGTTTATTAAATTAATATTTACTCTTACAAAATAGGTTCTTGTAAGTTAACAAGCAATTATGCAGATATTACTAAGTAAATGTACTTGCTTAAAATTCACACACGAATGTGGTTTTAACATGTTAAATTAAATTAACTAACTCTTTCCACATGTATTCTTAGAGATGCTATTCTTTTCTCGATTCTTTTACTTAATTGTACATCTTCTGGAGAACTTTTTTCATTCTGTGATACACTAGGTGTGGCTTTACTAAAGTGCATCCCATGTTTTCAAGTAGCTGAATATTCTGAAACCCCTATCTGCCATTATATGGGATCCAGGAACCAGTTTGTTTAAATACCCACATTTTTCTATTATTTCTTTATCACTAGTTCTTCTACAAAATGATGAATAAAGTCGGTATCTTCAAAACTTTCAGGAGATTCTGCATTTTCTTCCAGAAGGGTTTTTGGGTTATTCACCTAAGAATTTATAGTAGCCTCATTTTCAATTTCCTGAAGGGGACAATTAGCAGAAATTGCTGCTATATCTTGATAATCCGGTGTATTTTTATTAAAAAGTTTACGAGAAACATCGCTAGTAGAAGGTTGATTTTCTTCTTTCCAAATTTCTAGGAACACTAATAAATATTTTTGAAGATGAATGTGAATCATTATCACATTCTGGAACAAAACACTTTTTCGTAGTCATAATATTTATAAAAAGTACAAAATTAAACACTCAAATTCCAAATAAATTCTTGATTGAGACACTATGATGACAGATGCCATACACAGTGCTGCCATTTTGCCATTTTCTGAATTATTAAGTGACTTTTAAAACAATGAAACGTTAAATATGGTAAAAGTTTAAACAGAAATAATACTTTCAAAACACATTTGATATTATATATTTAAAAGATATTTGTTTAACGATGTTTTAGAAGTCTAAAAGTAAGAAGGAGTACACAAACGAACGTACATCACTTCTCGTAAACCTTCTAGCCGGCAACGTTGTGCGCTAGCTCCTATTGGTCTATTCCCGGTGACGTCATACATTTTTAAAAAATTCATAACTCCGGCAAATGAATAGATAAAAAAAAAATAAAAAAAATGTAGTTTTATTTTTAACTCTACTATTCATAAAAAAAATTTCAAAATTTTTGAACATGCCCCATTGTCTAGAAGAATATATAACACCTGAAATTTTATAAAAAGTGAATAGGTACAAGTAAAATCTTTTTATATATGAACATAATTTATGCTTTTCTAATAAATTGTCATATTTAGGTTACATTTTAGCATTTTATAAAAAATATCTATACAAAAAAAGTTAAAAGGTTTGATTCACAAAAGATATGTCTCTGCATCTAGAGGTAAGAAATCAGGAAACTTAGCAATCCTCTAGTCATCTAATATAATAATATGTACCTAGTCATTGTTGTATTTTTGTTTATTATTATTCACCAATCTAGCGTTTAAGGTTTTAGTGAACCTTTGCAATATTGGTACTTTATTATACTATTTAGCTAATTTTGTCCAATCGTTCAGTGCTTTATGGGTAGCTTCTTCTATCCCATAGGTGTACTTGTGTTTGTAATATTAGGTGTGTTCTTTTATTCAATAATTGTTCCATCAGTGATTGATGTCATGATGTCACCTCCGAGCAATTACTAATAGAGGGAGCGTAAAAACGAGTTTGTAGGCGATTGTTGTGTTAGCAACATCTGTAGAGAAGGTGAGGAAGCGGGCACAAGGGGGAAGGTAAACATCATTCTTGTTCAGTGGCGTATCATTTATCTATAAAAACACATTGTCCAAACGTTTTAATTGTAAAAAAAAAACTAAAAAATTTGCTAATTTTACTATTTTTAAAATGAATACCGTCTTATATGTGTCTAATGCAGGAAATGAAACAAAATCACTGTAAACTAAATAATTGAATTACAAGTCAGTCTGGAAATACAGTTTAAACGGAAATTTATGGCTCCTAACTTATGTTTGCTTTATAAATATTTTATATTCTGTTCAGATGATGTAACTTTAATATTTGTCGTGATATTTTATAATCTGTTCATACGATGTAACTTTAATATTTGTTCCGTTTATGCATAAATCCGTTAGATTTCCAAACTGGCATGTATATGTACTTTTACACACGGTACTGAGGTTCTTTTATTTCTTAACCTGTAGTGGCTCCAAGTATCCAAGTACTCAAGTACTGGCTCCAAGAAGAGGTTACTATTACGAGTAGTAGCTCCAAGACGATCTTCCAAGTACTGTCTCCAAGAAGAGGCTACTCCTCCAAGTAATGGTTCCAAGTAGTACTTCCAAGTAGTACCTCCAAGTAATGGTTCCAAGTAGTACTTTCAAGTAGTACCTCCAAGTAATGGTTCCAAGTAGTACCTCCAAGTAGTACCTCCGAGAAAGTCCTCCAAGTAGTGCCTCTAGCTTTATAAAAGAGAAGTAACGTACCTACATACTAAAATACCACATGGTCACCATTTATCGAAGTATCTAACAGTAAATTTAAACAATCATTCATTCAACTCTATTCACTAACTATTTAATTTGTAGACTTATGTAATACTTAAATTTCACTTTGTTTTATTAAATTTATTAAATTTTCTCACTTTCTTTTATTTGTCAGAACCCATACAGATAACTTTAAGTACCAGAGACGGGCTCAATTAAGCGGGACATTTAAAATCAGTTAAGTTTTCCAAGTTACTGAAAAACTTGGTGGTCGCAACTTTTTTTTGTCGTTGTCTTATTTTAATATCTTTCATTTTATCTTAAAGTAGATCTTGACCCGCGAACAGGTCAAGCTACTCTGATTTTGTTTGTCCTGGTCAATTTTTGAATCCACGCATATCAGCAATTTGAGCTAAGTCACTTATTAAATAAATTAACAACATAGAAATCTAGAAAGAAGCAGGATACACATACTAAAGGTATGCTATAACTTTCGATTCAAAATTCGTCCAAACCGCACATGCCGTAATGCGGGACGAACTTTCAAGTTATTTTGACACCATTCGATTGAGTAGTGTAAAAAAAATTAATAATTTATATATTTTTGTGTTAGTAGTAACTATATTTTCCTATATATAACAGGGAAGAACTGAATTATTGTTTAAAATGACGGGCTGCGAAGTGGAGATATTTCCGAATGCCACAAAATATGGGTAAATTCTTATCAAAGAAAGGACAAACTTAATTGAAATTGCCCTATCCATTTTGAGGAAAATAGTTGTGAAATTCCTCTTAAACATAGACGCAAGAATAGGAAACTGAATTCCAGGTGCACGGGCCTCATTAAGCAAAGAAAATAAATCGGTATTTAAAAATTTTAGCAGATAAAACAGTAGTTTCCTGTCCCAATACAACGGTCCTTTTGAAGTAATGCCATGCATGAGCAGGACACGAACATATATAAGAATAAGATAAATGAACAGGAAAATTGGTTTTGAGTATTTGCAAAGTAGACTTGACAAAAAATGTTTAAATTTACCTAATAAAAAGTAATGTTTTTATATACTTACTTTTTGTAAATAAATAATTTGTTTCTGCACACTTATTTTTATTTCACATAATAAGAAAAGAGATTGCAAGATAACTACTACGCCCAGAAAGTACAAATTTGAGTCAAACTTGTATTTTTAGTCCATATCTTTTACTTATCTTATGGCCAGGTTATGGATTTTGTCACAAAATACCTATAATTTATGAGAAAAATTAATATTTTTATTAGTATTATTTACCTTAAACCTTCATATTTATAAACGAATAGGTATATTACAAAATAACCAATAAAGCTTAGGTAACTGCATAAAATCTAAAATTGGCAAAATATCGAATTTTAAACACTATCTCCCATTTAATGCTTATAATTCCATGTCCCACGTGACGTCACCGTCAGTCAGGTGCATGCGCAGGAACATACCGTTAGTCTGTGTATCGTGGAAAGAAGGTAACAGGCAGTTTGACATTTGCCAAATTTTATAGCTTTTATTGTGATTTCCGTGTCTAAAACTATAAAATGGAATAAGATCTGCTTAATTTAGCTAATTTAAAACTGTTTAGGTATTTAAATTATAAGCTAAAAATTGAGTATTTAAGTGAGTTAGTTTTATGTGTGTCAAAAGAGATTTAACTTAAACAAAAACACAGTTTAATTTCAATTATAAATATTACTGATTTTAATCTTGTGCAGTAAAATTAATAATAATTTTATTAATATTTGGGTATTAACGTAGATTTGAGGTACATTTTAATTAAATAAAAGTTGTTAGATTATGTTTAGTTGTCAGTTCAAAAGGAAGTTATATCAAGAAAATAAAAACTATGAAGTGGTTTAATCAGTATAAAACTCAATGATTGATTAGGATCGCAATCTCTTATTAGCTGAAATCACAAAATTTGACTATTATCACAAATGAAAAAAATATTCATGAAAAATAATATTTTTTCCCAGTTTTTATTTTGTACTTTGTTACTTTTAGCTTAAAATGCGACTAGAGGTAATCGTAAGGGTTATCGATAATTTTCATTGATAGGAATTTCCCAGTAAACTCTAGAATTTCATCAAAGGTTTAATCGAAACGCACTCATTCAAAACAAATGTTTGCAATATTTTCTTATTATACATTTATAATTACACAAAAATTTACTTTAATAAGCAAATAAATATATTACAAAATTTCCTAACCATACAATCTTATTTTCTTCTATTCATAGAACTGCGAGCATTTATTAGATTATTCAAACTTAGAACTTGATCAGCGAATGGACTGACGTCAGCCACTTTTTGATCTTCTTCCAACCTATTTTCTCTACCTGAGGGATAGTCACCAAGGGACATACTATGTATCAAAGACGGCATTGCTGGTTCTGGATGAGGTTTTTCGTGGTCTGATTGGTCTTCTTGCGGGAACAAATACGTCAAGAATCTGAAGGTGGCTTCATGCGTGCTATCCGGAATCACATTTGCTAACCAGCCAATAAAACTTTGGCTAATATTTATGTACCTGTAATAAGGAAAAATAATTAATTTAATCCTATACTTTTCAAGCTGTTAATGCTAAGAGACCGCAAGGAAGCGATCGTGGCACGGTGAGTTGTTCATGTATGTTCATGAATTCAAGTAACTTCTTCCCCTATTACTAATTTTAAAATGGTAAGAATAACTTCAAATGATTTTTTAACCTTAAATTTACCCAATTGACAAAATAAGTAAAATAAACCATTCTTATAATATTAATTTTATTGCTAAATATGACCACATTTCTGAAAGTTGGTAACTTGTCGAGTTTCTTATTGAAAAAATCTTCAATGAAATAACCACACCTTATATCTTTTGAAAAAGTTTTTCCCCTTAAGGTATTTTTCCCACTTAATTAAAATAAATGAATTATTAGTAAAAAAACATTTAAATGCTGTAAAAAGAAGAAAAACTTTAATTTAAATCAAATCCATCAATATATTACATTACTGTGACACTGTCATTTAATTAATATTTAATAAAAAAATTTGCTTTTAAAATATTGTCACGTATTCATTTTGGTCATAGAAAAAGTATAGTACAAAACTCACGTTGTAAAGCGTTTACTTTACTATGCTTGATACTTAATATATTATTTTAGCACTAGTTAGTAAAAAAAAAGGTTTTCACTTTTGGTACGGATATAGAAAAATATTTTAAAACATCTATTACTAACCTTTTAAACAAATGTAAGTTTTCATCGGTGTATAGCGAAACCAAGAATCTTATAGTACGCATTTTTAGGTCAAACATTTCGAAAAGGTACTCTACTATTGTGCCCATGTATTCCATAAGTACCGAAGTAATAGAAGACGCAGATATACCAAATACTGAATCGACTGTAGTGAGTTGATTATCTAAAGAATCTGCCGAAACGTACGTTGCTAGAAGAATGGTTGCTAACTGCAATAAAAAAAAAATTATTATAATCTTCAAAAATGGCTTAAAATATATTAGGTGTCGAGAAGTGGAAGGAATACGTCAGTGTGTAAATCTTAGATCAAATAGAAACATTTATTAAAAATACATGCCAAAAAGGCTGGTTCTAGTTATTAAATACTAAATTTAGAGTTATTTCTCTCGGCACTCGAGTTTAATTACAGGGGAAATTCACAGCAGGTATCTCCTCTAATGCCTCCACCTCAAAATATAGAAACCATTGCTTTCATAGCAGGCGTTGGACAAATATTGTTTTTAGCTGGACTCAGGATAATTTGGAAAAATTGTTGCGCTAGGTATATTTATTGTAGTAGTAGTGTTCATAAAAATAACTATTTTAAATATTGTATGAGGTGGAGTTTTAGAATAAAAACATGGGACGAAAAAAGAATTGTTATTTTAAAAGAAATAATTTAAAAAGCAGCTACTTTAATTTATATAGAGCAAAAATATTTATATTTTTAAAAATAAAACACGTAGATACGATTAAAGTTAATACTGGTTTTCTCAAAAAAGAATAAATATATAAAAATTATTGTGTTCTTTTTGCATTTAATACAAATCCAAACAGTTGGTTTAGTTGTATGGCAGAGTATCTAATAACTCTTTAGCAACAATAAAAAATATTTAAAGATAAGATTCCAGTTTTTCCGGACATTATAAATATTTCAGTAAATTTTAAGTTATCCATCTTCTATCCCAGTATGTCATTAAATATTTTAAGAATTGCAAATCCAAAGCGCGGTTCGAACCCCACCGTTGGCAGGAATTTTTTTATTTAATTTATTTATTTAAAAATAATTTTGATGAATATATATCGTCGTTGTTATGACTATTGGTCGTATCTTATTTTTTTTTCAAAATTGAGTTAGGTTGCTTAATAGATAACTAAAACTGCATACTTCGTATGCTGGTAACATTATTTGTGATAATAAATTACTGATGGAATAAAATATTTAATATTATAACATTTGATATTTTAACTATAAGTCGTATCTCACGTTTTTTTTTTCAAAATTATGTTAGTTTGCTCAATAGATAACTAACATTGCATGCAAAAATATATAAAGACGTAAAATTTCATATTGAGAGGTTCCCTAGAGAAAAATCCCACTATTCCAGAAAATCTTCTAAACGAGAGTACCTCCATGGAGATTTGTTATTGTCTAACATGTACGATATGTACAAGAACGATATAGAAGGACCAGAAGTTGCTAGGTATGGTACTTACTATAAGATCTTTAAAGCATTTAATTTTTCATTAAATCGACCGAAAAAAGACCAGTGTAGTTTATGCTTACATTACAGAAAGGCCGAAGATGGTGAAAAAGAAAAGCTTCAAGAACGATTTACTACTCACATAAAAGAAAAAGAAAAAATTAGATATATAAAAGAAAAATGCAAGAAAGACTCATAAAATAATCCAAAAGTAATAAGTGCTGTTTTCGATTTGCAGCAAGTAATATTTTTACCCATGATTGCAAGGTATTCTATAAGAATAGACTAAGTAACTACAACTTTACAATTTACAATTTGGGCACTAGAGACTGTAACTGTTTCGTCTGGCATGAAGCTGAAAACAAGAGAGGTTCCTCAAAAATATCCACAGTTTTTATTTTTACAAGGAAATGACAAAAGTGACAATTAGACTGTGAATCTTTTTTGCGACGGTTGTGCAGACTAGGCCAAAAATACCATTATGGTTTTAATGAAAAAAGCACGTATACAGGGTATACCAATAAAAACTCCCAGGCCGGATATTTTGGTAAGTAATAGAGACATTTTAATTCTGCAGAAGCCAGTTCACAGAGCACTAAGAGAGCTTCAGTTTTAGATATAAATTAATTTTAAATAGGTTATTAGATGGCGCTGTGCTCAATATTTTTTTTTTTTTTCGATGGATGGATCTATCTTATGTAGCGCCTCTTGTAAAAAATGCATTTTAAAGCCTATTTTGCTTTATGAACTAATTCAATAAATTTAGCCAATTTTTGATATAGAAAGTGGGTCACTCAAAACAGTGTCATTCTGGGTTTCGGCATTAATCACTGGATTTTAGTAAAATGCTAAAACAGGTCGATTTTTATTCAAAATTAAACACATTTTCACAATGCAGACAAATTAATAAAAAAGATGTAAAAAGATACCTCACTTTTTAAACTCGCATGTCTAATTGTATTGTCGACATTAATTTAAGCATTAAGTTGGATTTTATTTATCTTCACTATGTTTATGCTTATGTTATTCTGTATAAATAGGTACATTGTCATATATTAACTTTTAAGTTATTGATGTGAATGCTTAAAGAAGTAAATTAGGCTGACTAAACACACCTTTAGGTAACTAAGGCACCTTACTGATTTATGTATTATTACTAAAACCTTACCCTTTATGTACTGTGGTTTTAACTACATCGTTTTATGGATTTATTTTGCATTGTATACCTTGATATTATATTGTTTGTATTTTTTGTCACGAGGTACCTATTATAGTTATAATATTTCATATTTTATTTATTTAAAAAAGAATAGTGTATAAAATAATTAATCTATTTTAGATAACTACCAAAAAGCTAGCCAAAAAGCGACTAAGCTTCTTATAACATCAAATATAACAAGTGTTGATGAGGTAGAACCTCTTCCTCCTAAAATAAAACCGAAGCCATTAAAAAGATTATTTTTAAGTAACGATGATGAATTCATTATTGATGACGAACCTATTAATACTACTGCTTTGTCTGGCATAACTTATGTTTCATAATAAGTAAGAGAAATACTTTTGTGACTCTGTTAAGGTGCGTCCTCACCGAATCAACACTGTCGATCGACTCTGTCTATCGACGTTGTTGACTTTGTGTGTACGCGGCAATCGACGGTGTCGATCCACAAAATAAATCGATCGACATATCGATTTGTTTTCCATCGCCTGTCGGTAAATATGAAAGAGCAGTCGATTGACTATAGGGTGTGGACGTGTTTTCGACGTTCGTCATTCGACAAACTGTTCGTACTGAGTACTAAGTACTCTGTAACGTCTTGCCCTGTTGACATTGTAGAGAACTGGAATGGGAACAAGATAAAGTCATAGCCTTTATTGAGGCATACAAACTGAGAACAAATCTATGGGATTCCAAAAAAAAAAACTATAAGAGCAGAAACTTGTGGCACTATGCCCTTATGGAAATTGCTAGTAAATTTAACGTCGAGAAGCAAACGCTAGAACAAAAAATTAGAAATCTTCAAACTCAATTTACTAGAGAAGTAAAAAAAATAAAGGACAGCAACAAATCTGGCACTGGTACGGAGGATGTATATAAAAGTTGTTAATGTTAATTTCGACTAATCGACAAACATTTCTGTCAACTCTGGTGTGGACAGATGGATACAGTTTTGTAGACTTGGTGATCAACAATGTCGATCGACAGTGTTGATTTGATAAGGAAGCACCTTTATAAGTACATCTATTTTACTCCAAACAATTTTTTTTCAAATGTCAATAATTATTTTTCATAATTGAAGACCTTGGTGTATTAAGGATACATGCCACATTGTAAGTATTAAGAAAATTGAGTTTTAAATTTATTTTAAATCTGTCAAATACAAATTAAAAAAATTATTTAAATATAAATATTACTAAAAATAGTGCCTCTAATCCGAAATAGAGGTAAAATAAATTATATGTGGCTAATATCCTTATTAATAGGTATTTTGAGCTAAAACAGTCACTTCACGACAAATTGTGGCTTGTATCCTTTTTACACCAAGGGCTTCAATTATTAAAAATCACACCTTTACCATCAAAAGAGCTTGGGAGTAAAATAACTTTTCCTCTTACCGATATACCTTGTAAAAATAATATTTCTTCATTCCATTAATTATAAAAAAAGTTAGGTTAACCTGGTTTAAAATTTACAATTTTACATCACCTTAAAAATTAGCATCATAAAATTATTATTAAAATATTAAGTTTTTGACATATGAAGAAAAACTAAATTGTACGTTAGCTAGGAGCATCTAGTACTCTTCATATTTAAGTTTTTCATTGATTTCTCTTAACAGGTCTGATTTTATTTATCTTGTTTGCGTATAATAATAAGGTGTGAACCATCGAATATATCACTCCTGTGAGAGCTTAATGATATAAAACAATTTGAATTTCATTCAGAGACGTGTATATATTTCTGTCTTTATTATTCATTGCTAACTCTAGTTTTTGGCTCACATTTTATTTAAATAATTAAGTTTCTGGTTATTATGACTATTATATTTTTGTTTTAATAAAACGAAAATTTAATAAGGATACCATTGAAGCTGCTCCAAGCCTGTATACTCGGAATGATTTGTTGAATATCTGGACACTGCTATATAATCTTTTTTAATTTATACGTTCTTATACGTTTTTATAAAACATTTTTTCATATAACGTTATCTTATAAACATTTTCTTTACAAATTAAACATTTTTAAATGAGTATTATGGACGTCTAAACACGTTATCTGGTGACGTATATATCACGTTGCTGTATGACGTCTTTGATCTGTAACATATTGCCGTCATAATTACGTCACCAGCACGTCATAAATTTGGTGATTTCGATGTAAAATGTGACGTGTATTTCACGTGAAAATTACGTGTCTGTGCTAGCTGGGTGGTAATTGTTAACCAGATAGATCAAGGTCGATAATTTTGAAAATGATAGAAAGTGAAAAAAAAAATTATAGTAGGATGAAACCCGTTAAAAAAGGACGAGAATATAACAAAAATAAAAGTAAACATAATTTACGGGCAATCTGAGGTCGGGAAGTGGAAGGGGGTGAGTTTTTAAGGGTAAAAAAAGTCCTATGAAAAAAATTTAATGACAAGGTTGTAGGTAATAAAGAGACCTACAACTTTTGTAATTACATTTTTTTCACATAACCTCAAAATTTATGTGAAAAATTCAAATAATCAAGTTTTTGGTTTTTTATTTTTATCTTATGCAAAAAAAAATTGTTTTCTTGAAATTTGGTGAAAACTCACCTTTTTATGTCCTAAAGACAATGTAATTGTTTTGATTTAAAATATTTATTTTTTCACCTTATTTTGGCTTAATATCAAAAAAACACCCTAATTTTCAATCGAAAATTCTCGCGTCAAAATATCAGCTTTTTAAAAAAGTCAGTTTTTGTCCGTTGAAAAAAATATATACATAACTATGGTAAATGTTCTCAGAAAATGCAAAGAAAAGAAAAAAACTCGAATCCGAATTTTTTTTTTAATCACTATGTACAATTTTGAGCTATTTAGTAAAATTGACACTTTAATTACTTGAAAAACGTCAGATTGTATGTTACATTGATAAACAAAAAAATTACAAATCCATAAATCATAAAAATTGCAAGAAACATGCGAAAATAGTTGTTCTAAATATTAAAGATAGGATTTAAAGGGGGGATTTCAATTAAAAATTGTGATTGCTGCAATTTTTTTTAGTCAAAAAGTTGAATTATTAAATTATAATTACATTTATGTCATAGAAAATCTCATAATATATGAATAGAAATGTAAATCGTACTATTGAATTTAGATACTTTATACTGATCATTATTATTCATAATAATATTTTAAAATACATTAATCTTCTTATTTATAAATCTTATCTTGAACCCTTATCACTTAACCATTACTTTTTGTCTCTTAGGTGACATTTCTTCATCGTTAGATTCGACAAACCTTTCCAATACTAGTAGATCTTCGAAATCTTCAAGACCATCACGGTCTTCGTATCCAATATTATTTTTAGTCTGAATTGGTCCTTCATCCACAATTTCATCTGAATCACTAACTTCCTCGTAGGTTTTTTCTTCCACATTGGTGCATTTTTCAGAACCATTACAATTTGAGCACAAAGAGTGTAGCAGTATAAGCACGGGTCAGATGCCCCTGGGGAAATTTATGTCAAAATTTTGATAACGAAATCACCGCCTTAAGAGGAACATTTCCCTAAGTTACCAAACCTCTGAAGGCGCTAGTTTTTAAAAAAAAATTTTTTTTCAAATTTAAAAAAAAAATTTTTCTCTTGCTATATAATATTTATTTGTAATCACTAGATACACTAGATACACTAAAGAAGCATTAAATAAGGTACTTTTGAAGTCTTCGCAGCAATTGATATATCGGAATATCACAAATTCAATATTTTATAATTTTAAATCTCATCTATTTTAAGAGACACTATCACGAATTTTTTTTATAAATAGCCCTTACTACGCTCTATAACATATATTTTTTTCAAAATTTTCTCTAGGGTAGATCATTGTTAAAAAAAATATGATTACTATCCTCATATGAATAATTGAGCATCGGAGTAATACTGCTTTTATTTTTTAAATGTAATTTTAATGATAAGAACAACAATAATAATAATAATAATTAATCTTCGTCACTGTCTTCTTCAATCGTTACTGTGATATTGTCTTTTGAGAATAATCGACTGAGTGTCTCAGCTGGGCGTGGAATACGCGACTGGTACCGTCCAAGTGATAAATAATAAATTGCTGCCGCCAAGTGGGAGCAGCATCCTACCGTGCGACGTCCATTTGGGCATTCACAAAAATGCCTAGTGATTCCATCACATTCGTGCTTTTGAGGAATATATTCAATAAAACACTTGTAAGATTTTCGTGCTATATGTCTTGATCGCACACAAAGTTTCAAAATATTAGATTCATCTTTAACAAAATCTATATGTAGTGTATTATCGTTGTCTAATATTTCAGCAAGATAAGCAATTGCTTGGCTGTATTGATACGATCCAGTGAAAAATAATTTTAATTGAGTCTCATCTAGTTGTGGAAAGTCAGATAAATCATGGCTGTTTATGCGTTGAAATACGATTTTCTTCCTCAACCATCCCTTTTCTTCGACCTCTTTTGCTAACGTGTTATCTGTATTTTTGAGGCTTTTCATACGATCGATTATTTTTAAAGATAACTCACTATCAACAGTGACAGGTTTTCCAAACTGGTTGAGTAAAAATGCTGCAATTTTATACAAGGTTCCAATTTCATGAAGCATTTTGTTGTCAAATGTGTGGTCTAAGAGTCGGCTTTTTTGTTTTATTACACCATGAACCCACTCGACTATCCAGCGAAGCTTTGTGACAAAACGGGATTCATCACACTCTTGTGTAGTTAGTTATTTCCGGTTTCCTTTTGAAGCTGGCATTAATACTACATAACCCTTAGATTCCAAATAATTTTGCACATCTCGGAACCCTCGTTCAAGAACGAAGACATCTCCTGGATTTAAAATTTTCGATAGTTGATTTGTGTCTATAAGCATTTTTAAAATTCTGGCATCGTTCCAATTCGCTTCATAAGGCCCAAACATGTCTATTACATATCCTCTAGAGGTACACACTGTAAAAGGCTTACAAAGCGTTTTCTTCTTTTGGACTGAATATGATTTCCGTTGATATTCGTAATTTTGACTCTTTTGATGAGTTGCATAAGTCCCGTCGCAAATAATTATTAGTTTATTGTGAAAATCGTCATATAATAATTTAGCAGTATCAGTTGTATACTTTTCGATAAGATTTTCTCGACTTTGAGCATTTACTCCAAAGCATATTGGAAGAATATCTGTCTTTAAAGATTTTATTACGGACATATAATATTCACTAACTACTTGAGGTGATGACAATTGTAGCAATGAACAAATCATTTGGTTGGAATTACCAGATCTTAGTTTAAAGAGAAAAACCACCAGCGCTTGAATGATTGTCCTTGATGTACTGTTTCGCATTGATGTCATCATAGTTTTTAGTTCAATAATATTTTCCCAACTTAAACCAGTCAATATGCGTATTTCATTCTCTGAAAGCCCATAGTTATTTACCTTATCAAATAAAGTAATATCACCCTTGATTGTCTGTAAAATATTTGTCACATCTTTCGCTGTAATTTTTGTATCATAGGAATATATTTTAATTAACTCTAAATCGTCTTCATAAAACCGATTATTAATTATATGGATTGAACAACAACGGTTCCCTCTAGGAATGAAAATAGACTTCTTTGAATAACAGTGTAAGCGTGCATTGTCAGGTACAGTAATTAAATCTTTAGTGCTTGAACAAATAAAACAATATCTATGTGTAGATATAGTTCTTGGTATGAAGAGTTCTGAAAATTCGTTAGAATCACTTCGTACTTTATAAGTAACGGATGGGTCCAAATCTGGATTCGGCTCAATTTCTGTTTCATCGAAAGCTTCTGAAGCTTTGCGCTTATACATTTTTACACGACAGGCTCCACATACTGCACTATTTGGAAAAATAGTTTTTGGTTTTTCTAGCACACTTTGACATAATTTGATATCTTCCGGGGTTGTTAAAATTTTTTTTGACCTTTCACTTTAAACACAGATCTATCACACACAACACATTTGAGATTCTTGTCACTCTGCATTCTTATCAACGAAGATAAATAGCTAAGATCACATGAAATGTTACTATTTAAATACAATGTCACTATGTTACATTACTGCGTTTTCGCCTTTAAATATTAGTTTTAAATAATTTATTTAAAGTTATTTTTATTCAAAATAACAGTATAAACATCTATATCAGAATCACTAATATTGAACTATATGACAGTCAACTTCGTAATAACATGATTTCGTATCAGCAGACAAAAGAAACATACGTTTAGACCGTGAATTCAAGAAAACAACAAAGTAAACAAACACGCATCAACTTGTCGCGTATTGGGAGCGACGACTAGATGCTCGTTCGAAACAAATGTAACAATAAACCGAGAACTAAAATAGTAATAATTTGTGATATTCCGATATATCAATTGCTGCGAAGACTTCAAAAGTACCTTATTTAATGCTTCTTTAGTGTATTGGTAGATTGGTAGAAAAATTACAAATAAATATTATATTGCAAGAGAAAAAAATTTTTTTTTCAAAATTTTTGTTTTGTTTGGTAACTTAGGGAAATGTTCCTCTTAAGACGGTGATTTCGTTATCAAAATTTTGACATAAATTTCCCCAGGGGCATCTGACCCGTGCTTATACTGCTACACTCGTGCATTTTAAGCCATGTATTCGGCAGCCACATTTTACAGCTGCAGCAAATAGTTTTGAGCAATATTGCCGGAATTAACTCCTTCTCTGTAAATTTGGGCATAATCCCACGTTGATGTTGCTTCCAGTCCCAATCTGTTGCTGTCAGTTCGTTACCTAGCCAAGTTTGAAGTTGATAATATGCCCTGTAACAATGCTGCACCTTCTATGGGTGGGAGATTTGCCAATATGAAAGATGATTTAATTTTTGCCAATTGATATTTTTGAAATCTTAATTAATTCAGTGTTATATTATCATTTTTACATTTACAAATAGATTTGATTAATTGTAATCCATTTTTTTCGATGTCTTTTCTGTTTGCATCTTTTTTATAAAAAATATTGGCCAAATTTGACACATTTTTATCGTTTATTAATGAATTTACAATACTCTTCTTTCCTTTTCCGGCAAATCCAGATGTTGTATCGCAACCAGAAAAACAATACAGAAATGCAACGATATTTTTGAAGGATTCATATTTGAAACTATTAGACGTGAAAAATAGATCTTTTACATTTCCAGAAACTGGTTTGAGAAAATAAATGTCATGATTATTTGAAGTGAATTGATTCAAAAGGACCAAAAGATCAATATCTTGACCCACAACAATGACAGTTTTATTGGTTACTCTGGCAATTTCTATCGAAGTTTTAATAATCTCTGCATCAGTATCTTCTTCTGCTTGTTTACAGGAAAATCCTTGTGACTGTAATCTTTTCATTAACGCTGCTACGAAATAACAGGTAGAAAGACCTAGACCCGCCTATCCACTTCCTCACTTCTCTATGAAATACCTTTTGATGGGTTAAAATTATCACTAGGTAACAGAGGTATATAAGTTATCTTAAAATAGCAATAAATAGACATCTATGCACAATTTAAAGAATATTCTACAACTTTCTCAAAATATTGTAGATGTCTTATTAAATATGAACTTATTCGTTTGTTAATTATAGTAGTATATTTCGATTTGTATTTTTTTGTTTATCAATGTAACATAGAATCTTACGTTTTTCAAGTAATTAAAGTGTAAATTTTACAAAATAGCTCAAAATTGTACATAGTGATTAAAAAAAAAAATTTCGGATTCGAGTTTTTTTCTTTTCTTTGCATTTTCTGAGAACATTTACCATAGTAATGTATATATTTTTTAACATTTTCAGAAAGAAGAGATTTCAGCGAACAAAAAACACTCCGATTTTTTTTAAAAAGCTGATATTTTGATGCGAAAATTTTCGATTGAAAATTAGGGTGTTTTTTCGATATTAAGTCAAAATAAGGTGAACAAATAAATATTTCAAATCAAAAAAATTAGTGTCTTTAGGACATAAAAAGGTAAGTTTTCACCAAATTTCGATAAGATAAAAATAAAAAACCAAAAATTTGATTATTTGAATTTTTCACATAAATTTAGAGGTTATGTGAAAAAAGTGTAATGACAAAAGTTGTAGGTCTCTTTATTACCTACAACTTTGTTATTTAATTTTTTTCCATAGGACTTGTAGTTTTTCCGGAAATCGAGATACACCGTATTTTACCCTTAAAAACTCACCTTTTTCCACTTCCTGACCTCAGATCACCCGTAATTTATTTTTCCTTTCATTTTTGCTATATTCTCGCCTTTTTTTAACGTGTTTTATCCTACTATTATTTTTTTTTTTGTTTCAAAAATTATCGACCCTGGTCTAAGAACCAACCTTTTTGGAATGTATTTTTAATAATTTTTAAAACTACTTCAAAATGGTTTTATTTGATCTAAGATTTCCAGCGATGGTATCTAATAGATAATGGCTTAGTGTGTACACCATTCCAAATCTACTTATATTAAAATATAATAGCTGTTATTTTAATGTTAAAATCTTTAGTATCAACGAATCAGAACAAGTAAACATTACCAAACAAAACCTGAACACTGCCATGTTGCACTACAAAACTACACTACGCTTCTCACAAACGACCAGCTGGCACTAGACTGAGAACTAGTTCCAATTTTCAAAAAGAAATAATGTGTCCATAATTATCGGTTAATTAGTTTTTCCTAAAAATAATTAAGATTCCTCAATGAGTTAACTTGTATTTACTATTAACGAATTTAGAAATTTGAATTACTATGTAATCATAAAGTCATTTCTATCTTTTTCAAAAAATTTACAATTACAGAAATATTTGTAAGGTGTTCAAATCCCATTGTAATCAAATATCGTTTATGTAAATTTAATGAAATATTAAATATAAAAATGGAAAGTTTATTTATTAACAAAGAAACAACAACTGTTTATTTATTAATGTTATTTCTAAAAAAGTTGGTAAAAAATTAACTTGAAAATCTGGTAGTAAACTGCCATTACTGATACAGTTATTTTGAACTATAGGGTCCTGAAACAGGTATAACTTTTAATACTCATTTTCAAGTGTTATTAACAAAGAAACGGCCGTTTCTTTATTAATATGTTAATTCTAAAAAAGTTGATATAAAAACTTGAAAATCTGGTAGTAAACTGGCATTAGTGCTACAGATATTTTGAACGATAAGATCCTGAGAACAGGTATAACATTTAATATACAGAGTATATTGTATTATACTTATATAATTAGGTGTCATTTATAAACACATACGAGTATAACCATATAAATAACACATTTAAAATCATTATTTCAGGCATAAAACGATTTTTTTAACATACAATTTCTCTACTTTAAGAGGAAAATTTAAGACCTGCGGGGTAACGGTAGTTTAGTAGGTATAAAAATTACAACTTGAGAGTGGAGCCTAAATACTACAAACTTACTTACGAGACTAAACAAATCCGCATTCATTCATAATTTTAACAATTGCATGTAGATACGAGGGATACATATTCTAAACTCTAACCCGCCAAGTTGAGACAAAGGAACCGAAAAATCCTACCAAGGGTGCCGACATTCATCAGTTACTGTTACTGAGTGAGTCAGAGTTACGTAAATTAGAGAAACCGGAATCGTATTTGTTTTTCTTGCTGCATTGTGAGATATTATTATAACGCAGTTCGATTTATTAGACGATTTTACATTATTTTTTTATTTTAATTTAGTGAATAGCTTTAGTTAGATTAAATTACATTTAGAAGCATAGAGTTGTGAAGTGAAAGATGGGCAAAATAAAACTAATATACAAATAACGAAAAAATGGACGATTGTTTTGAATAAGGTAATATCAATTAATACAAGGTATTTATTAATTGAGTGCCGATACAACAAAATATCAAAAGCAGTTTCAATAAACTTTAAAAAAAATTTTTGGTTTTTATTTTCTTACGCGAAAAGGTTGCGTCGTACGAAAGTACATTTATAAACCAAATTTTCTCCAAAATAAATAAGGATTTTAAAGGTAATTTTGGTTTTTAGAAAAACAAGTGGCGTACCTTATTTTTCTTCAAAAATATTCAGTTCAAACCCGGTACGCAAGTCACTGGTAAAAATTTTAAAAAGACTTTTACAACAAAAAGGCGAGATTAAAAGTAAAAGTTTAGTCCGTTGGTACATAATATACTATATTTATATATCTAATTTTTATTATTACACTGTATGTGTATGGCTTTTTTGTTTGCCTTTTTTGGATTAACAAAATATTATTTTAATGATTTAAAATAAGCTGCCAGTAATAATAATAATAATAATAATAATAATAATAATAATAATAATAATAATAATAATAATAATAATAATAATAATAATAATAATAATAATAATAATAATAATAATAATAATAATAATAATAATAATAATAATAATAATAATAATAATAATAATAATAATAATAATAATAATAATAATAATAATAATAATAATAATAATAATAATAATAATAATAATAATAATAATAATAATAATAATAATAATAATAATAATAATAATAATAATAATAATAATAATAATAATAATAATAATAATAATAATAATAATAATAATAATAATAATAATAATAATAATAATAATAATAATAATAATAATAATAATAATAATAATAATAATAATAATAATAATAATAATAATAATAATAATAATAATAATAATAATAATAATAATAATAATAATAATAATAATAATAATAATAATAATAATAATAATAATAATAATAATAATAATAATAATAATAATAATAATAATAATAATAATAATAATAATAATAATAATAATAATAATAATAATAATAATAATAATAATAATAATAATAATAATAATAATAATAATAATAATAATAATAATAATAATAATAATAATAATAATAATAATAATAATAATAATAATAATAATAATAATAATAATAATAATAATAATAATAATAATAATAATAATAATAATAATAATAATAATAATAATAATAATAATAATAATAATAATAATAATAATAATAATAATAATAATAATAATAATAATAATAATAATAATAATAATAATAATAATAATAATAATAATAATAATAATAATAATAATAATAATAATAATAATAATAATAATAATAATAATAATAATAATAATAATAATAATAATAATAATAATAATAATAATAATAATAATAATAATAATAATAATAATAATAATAATAATAATAATAATAATAATAATAATAATAATAATAATAATAATAATAATAATAATAATAATAATAATAATAATAATAATAATAATAATAATAATAATAATAATAATAATAATAATAATAATAATAATAATAATAATAATAATAATAATAATAATAATAATAATAATAATAATAATAATAATAATAATAATAATAATAATAATAATAATAATAATAATAATAATAATAATAATAATAATAATAATAATAATAATAATAATAATAATAATAATAATAATAATAATAATAATAATAATAATAATAATAATAATAATAATAATAATAATAATAATAATAATAATAATAATAATAATAATAATAATAATAATAATAATAATAATAATAATAATAATAATAATAATAATAATAATAATAATAATAATAATAATAATAATAATAATAATAATAATAATAATAATAATAATAATAATAATAATAATAATAATAATAATAATAATAATAATAATAATAATAATAATAATAATAATAATAATAATAATAATAATAATAATAATAATAATAATAATAATAATAATAATAATAATAATAATAATAATAATAATAAATAATAATAATAATAATAATAATAATAATAATAATAATAATAATAATAATAATAATAATAATAATAATAATAATAATAATAATAATAATAATAATAATAATAATAATAATAATAATAATAATAATAATAATAATAATAATAATAATAATAATAATAATAATAATAGATAGATAGTAGTTTATTGACATTTTTTTATACATTAATTGTACATTTGGTCAGTTTTACAAATTGTTAAAATATAATAAAAGTTATTAAAACCTAAAACAAAATACATAGTAGTCAGATATGCAGTCAAAAACATTAAAATAAAAAGATTGGTGAAGATTAAAACATAAAAACATAAAAATTTCAATTAAAATAAATTATTTAAAATAACAGACATATTCACTTACACTATAAAAACATTCAGAGAGAAGAAAGTCCTTTACAAATTTTTTGAACTGATATGATGACATAATGTTTATATTTTTATTTTTATGAAAATGTAGCAGCTTATTGTAGAGACAAAGATCAAGTTTGTTATTTTTTGTTATGCATATTCGCGATGAAGGAAGCACAAGATTTTCCGCATTCCTTGTGTTATAGTTATGCATATTTACATGAGAAATTAACTCATTTTTATTTTTATGAATTTCTATCAATGTCTCTAATATATAAATACAAGGTACAGGGAGAATCTTGAGCTTTTTAAATATTAATCTGCAAGGAGCATCATACTCTGCGTTATCCAAGATGCGTAATGCAGCTTTTTGTAAGATGAAAACTTTGTGAGCTGTACTGGAATCTCCCCAGAGTATAATTCCATATTGCAAGTGACTGTGTACTAATGCAAAATAAGCTGTTCTTAATACATAATCATTTAAAAATCTTATCTGTCTTAAAGCGAATACTTGTGATGAAACCTTGGCACAAATTGTATTTATGTGCGCTGCCCAGTTCAGCCCTGCATCCAATGTTATTCCCAACAGTTTAGCCGGCGCAGACTTATCTTTCATTTTACTTGATGTAAAGGTAATTTTTTGGGACTTAGTCTCATTTAATTTTAGCTTATTAGTGTCAAACCATTTTTTTACAATATTCATGCATTCAACCTCCGTATTTAACTTGTCCTTAGTTATTACAGTGGTATCATCTGCAAATAGAACCGTATTTCCATTAACTATATTAGAAGGTAAGTCATTAACATATATTAGAAAAAGCACTGGACCCAGAACTGATCCCTGCGGAACTCCTCTGATGACTGGAGCTAGTTTAGAGTCGATATTTTGATAATTAACATATTGTATTCTGTTAGTTAAGTATGATGAAAATAAATTTAGTTCCTTTCCCCTAATTCCGTAGAATTCTAATTTCTCCAATAGAATGTTTATATTTACACAGTCAAAGGCCTTGGTCAAGTCACACAACGTTGCCGTTGCGTTTGTGCCCTGATCAAGACCCTCAACTATGCTTTCTATTACTGTCAACAGCGCATTTATTGTTGATTTGTGTTTTCGGAAACCAAATTGCTGTGATGAGATTATGTTTTTGTTTTCAAGATAACTTACTAACTTTTCTTTTAAAATTATTTCAAATACTTTTCCAACAAGAGGTACAATAGTAATTGGCCTGTAGTTATTAGGTTCGTTAATATCGTCTTTCTTATGTAGTGGTAACACTTTACTGATTTTTAAATCATTAGGCCAGTTTCCCTCTAGGGTACACTTATTAAATAAAATAGTGAGTGGTTCAACTAAAGATTCTAAAGCAGCTTTGAACATTGGACCACTTAATGCGTAATAATCTAAGCAATTTGAATTTTTTAAATGCAAAATGGCTTCCTTCGTGTCCGATTCTACGATTGGTGTCATAAAAAATGAACCCAACGGTTTCCGAATTTTATTCATATAAACATTTGGATTTATTAAATTCTCATCAACTGTACTTATTACTTTTTCTGATATTGTGACAAAAAAGGAATTGAAAGTTTCCGCGGTTAAATTGTTATTCTTCTGTATTTTTGTATGTTTCCTTTCGTCATTCACTAACTTCCAGATCGTTTTGGTTTTATTTTCAGATTGTACTATTTTTCTTTCGCATGTTCTTTGTTTTTCTTTTCGAATAGCCTGCTTGTATTTTTTTTGTGTATCGCGATAAGTTAACCAGTCATTAAAAGAATTTGTTTTTAGAAATTCAGATTTATTTTTAAAAACTTCTTTACGTTGTTTCTTTAATTCTTTATTGAACCACTCATTATTTTTTAAACGTCTAATTTTACAGCATTTTATTGGGAAACACAGATCAACCCCAGCGCGCAGTACTTCCAATATTTGTGCCGAAGTTTCATCAGAGTTTAGTATATCTAATTCATAATCACGCCAAATTATTTCACTTAAATTTTTTGCAAATTGACAAATTTTATTTTTACTTACTACTCTCTTTTTCTCGTATTTTGTATCACGTATACTTTTATCACTATTTAAAAACATATATACACCAGAGTGATCCGATAAGTCGGGATCAAGAACGCCCGTGAACAGGTCAGAAGGACTTACATTTGTTATGACATTGTCTAGACATGATCGTGAATTAGATGTGATTCTGGTAGGAACATGAATGTAATGGTTCAGTCCATACATAGCAAATATATTAGTCAAATCATTTGTATGCTCGGTGTTTCCATTCAAATTAATATTTATATCTCCAATTAAATTTATGAATTTATAGGAACGGGACATACTATATAATAAACTTTGAAGTTTGTTTTTAAATATGTTAATGTTCCCTTGACTAGATGACCTGTATGCCGTTATAAGAATGCTATTTTTATTTACTAATTCTACTGCACAAAATTCTGCATGAAATGACATACAAAATTTGGAGCAATCTACATGTTTTAAGTCTACTTTTTGATTAGTGTATATTGCCACTCCGCCATGTTCATTTTCATTGCGGCAATAAGATGAAATTAAATTATAATTATTTAATTTTATAACTGACAAATTTTCTTTCGTAAGCCAATGTTCTGATAAACATATTATATCAAAAGAATAATTTTCAAAAAGTAGATTTAATTCTAATACTTTATTAGCTAAACTTCGTATATTAATGTGAAATACCGAGCATAAATTATTTTGGGACAGATAATAACTAATTGAGTTATATAGATTATAACATGGATCTAGTAACTCTTCGTGATCGAAAAAAACGGTTTAGTACTACTCCATATGGCCAAATGCTACTATCCAATATAGCCTGGGATTCAGTTATGGGCACTGAGATCTTGAAAGATGCATAAACATTCGGATAACGAGCATTTAGCTTTTCAACCATAACATTAGGTGCAAATTTTGCAAGGTGAGAGTTTAATTCAACATCGGAGGCATCTATTGCAAAGTTTGAGGCATGATAGGTATACATTTTCGACGTAGCGTTGATGACCGCAGCTTTAAGGGTGCTGTCTTCAGGATTTCTCCTCGATCCCACTAGTAAACTTGTTGTAGTGGTATTGCGGTTTTGTTTATTTATGTTGTTAAACTTTTTAGGAATTTCGATTTCGTCCTTAGAACTTTTCCAGGAAATTTGTTCAGCTTCATTTGACATATTTGATACAGATTGTATTGGATTAACATCACCATTCAGGTTTACAATGTTTGAACATATACGATGTCCTTCAGCATTTTCAATGGCTTTACTTACGGAGATCTTAGAAACTAAATTTGTCTTTTCCTTTTGGATCAGATATTCAGACTGACTTTTTTCCGCAGTAGAAGTAGCCTGATGTTTTAAAGGAGCCACAGAAAAATTTGACACATTCGTTAAAGACATTGAATATTTCATCACATCAATTTGCTCGGTGAGTGCTTTGATAGCTATACCCTGATTTTGAATTATCATTTCCTTATCAGCTACCATTTGTTCCAAGAATTTGATTTTCAACGCCGAATATTCCTCGCTATGTTCTGATTTGGAATAGGAAGGTTCTGGCAGATTTGAATTTGAATTAAAATTGAGATTTTGATTTAAATCTGAATCGGTGTTGGAACTAGAACTCTTGTTACTGTCATTGCAACATATTATACCATCTTTTGCATCGACATCAATATTTAGTATTTTTAGACAACATTTATGTGACACCCGGCTACATACCGTACACTTTAATCCCGTTTTCACAACAACCTTACATCTCCTACATCCATTTTCACTCATGTCACTTAATTTTTCAAAATCAGACATGAAGAAAATAATAACGGATTAAAGTAACTATCACTCGTGCAATTTGCTGTACTAGACAGTCAAAAATATCAAACTAATTAGCACAAAAACACATATCAATATAAAAAGTTGATGAAATTTGGATGTGTATTAAATGTTTATGTACACGAAATATTTAAAAATAGTACTTTACCAACGTTATAACTTCTCCAAACACAACAACGCACTTTTACACATTAACTAATAACTCTTATACTATTTTCATAAATTTCATATCACTTTTTACCACAGTTTAAGACAATAATCCGAGGACGGTAAAATCAATAATGTATGTAGGTTGAGAACCAACTGCACCAATCGATAATAATAATAATAATAATAATAATAATAATAATAATAATAATAATAATAATAATAATAATAATAATAATAATAATAATAATAATAATAATAATAATAATAATAATAATAATAATAATAATAATAATAATAATAATAATAATAATAATAATAATAATAATAATAATAATAATAATAATAATAATAATAATAATAATAATAATAATAATAATAATAATAATAATAATAATAATAATAATAATAATAATAATAATAATAAAAGAAAGTATCCAGAGAATACTATAGAAGAGTCCGGTGGATTTTAAATAGCCAATTGACAGGTAAAAACAAATTCACTGCAATAGGAACACTTGCAGTCCCGGTACTAGGCTATAGCTTTGGTATTCTTAACTGGAAAGAAACAGATATTCAGAAGATAGATACCAAAACTAGCAAATTACTTACGATCCATAACTTACTACATCCAAGAGCAGATGTAGATAGACTATACCTTCCCAGGCAATCAGGGGGCCGAGGTTTAACAAATATTGAAGAAACCTATAAATTAACAATTATCGGACTAGCAAAATATATAGAAATAAAGAGTGAGGACGGACTCATATCAATACTAAAAGAATATGAAGAAGGGCTAGTAACGGGAAAATCAATTCTTAAACGTGGGAGAAAACTGATCCGAGAAAACACCGAAGAGGATATAAATATAAATAATGAAAAGACAGTAACAGAAAATGTTAAACTACTGAAAAAACAGATTAAACAAAAAATTACACAAAAGAGAGAAGAGCAATACACAAACAAAGCAATGCACGGGCAATATGCAAGAGAAATGAAAAATGAAAATATTAACAAAGAACTTACATTTAGCTGGTTAAAGCACGGATCCATCAAAGGAGAAACCGAATCACTAATAACCGCAGCCCAAGATCAAGCAATAACTACAAACTACATAAAAAAAAGAATACATAAAGTAGATGTGGATCCAAAATGTCGCATCTGTAAGCAATATGACGAAACCGTAAGGCATATAATGACAGGGTGTCCAATATTAGCCAGCAAAGAATACATAACCCGCCACAATAAAGTATGTACAAGCTTGCACTATAATATATGCCAGCACTACAAAATAATTACGGAAACAAATTGGTACAACCATATTCCTAAAAGCGTCGAAACTAAAGATGACATAACAATAATCTGGGACACCCAAGTACAAACAGACAGAACAATTAATGCCAATAAGCCAGATATAATAATCAAAGATCTAGGCCAAAAAGTCTGCTATATTATAGATGTCGCAATACCATCGGACAATACAGTTGCCCAAAAGGAAGCAGAAAAGAGACTGAAATATAGAGACCTACAAATAGAACTAAGTAGGATGTGGGGCTTAAAGACTACAATATTACCGGTTATCATAGGAGCAACAGGAACAATCCATAAAAACTTTACAAATATTCTTAAAACTATACCTGGTAACGCTGACCATAGAACAACATACCAGCTGCAAAAAACAACAGTATTAGGAACAGCACATATATTAAGAAAAGTAGTAACATAGTTGTAACAGAAGAGTCTCTACCTGAGGAAACAGGCAGTTTCTTGGAAGAAGACGAAATATACCTGAAAAACAACGAAATCGGAGAAGAAAGAGAAAAATAATAATAATAATAATAATAATAATAATAATAATAATAATAATAATAATAATAATAATAATAATAATAATAATAATAATAATAATAATAATAATAATAATAATAATAATAATAATAATAATAATAATAATAATAATAATAATAATAATAATAATAATAATAATAATAATAATAATAATAAATAATAATAATAATAATAATAATAATAATAATAATAATAATAATAATAATAATAATAATAATAATAATAATAATAATAATAATAATAATAATAATAATAATAATAATAATAATAATAATAATAATAATAATAATAATAATAATAATAATAATAAAAATATACCCAGAGCTTAGATTATCAGTACAAAATGTTGCCGATAGAAGGAATTTAATATATAGGAAAGGATACCTACAAAAATCAGAAATTGATCTCATTAGGAGAGAGGTAGGTAATACTATATATAATGCTGAAATTGCTATGGCCGA
Organism: Psylliodes chrysocephalus; assembly: GCA_927349885.1. Taxonomy (NCBI): domain Eukaryota; kingdom Metazoa; phylum Arthropoda; class Insecta; order Coleoptera; family Chrysomelidae; genus Psylliodes; species Psylliodes chrysocephalus. Next base: position 19,675,620 of record OV651815.1, on the reverse strand, counting down.
AGAACAAGAAAATCAAGACAACGTAGTACATGTAGACGAAAATATAGCCGAAAAGAAGTATCTAGAAAACTACGAAAAATATAAAGACACCGACCCTCTTGACAGACCCTGCCTACCCAAGCTAGCATTTAATAGAAATACAGAAATGTGCATAGCCCAAATAAACGCCGTATTAGAACAGCATGCTACTAAAATTATCAACTTGAGTGCTTTACATCTATCTATATATTCAGCAGCAGTAACAGTTACGGAAATTAATGGTCAACGTACCTACTCTACAGCAAATATAAATAAAAAACCCGATAAAGTACCAGAATGGAGACTTAGACTTGAAAACCAAATAAATAAAATGAGAAGTGAGGCAGACATTATCGGAGAATATCTTAAAGGTATTAACCATAATAATAGACTTAAAAATAAAATAAATGGTATTTGCAAAAAACTGAAACTAAAGAAAAATGATAAACAATTCTACCAAAAGTTATTAAATCATAAAGATAATTTACGCCAAAGGTATAAAATGAAGGGTGCTAGATTAAGAAGATATAATGAAATGACTAAGCGAAAACTCCAGAATCGCCAATTCCAACAAAACCCTCAAAAGTTTTTCCGATCACTAACAACTAACCTGGGCCCACAAAATAACATCATTGACAAAGAAGCTTTTAATAACTATTGGACAGATATCTGGTCTGGAACAACAAATGCAAAGGTGGATACCGACTGGCTTGAAGAAGTTCGTCAAAATATTGAAATTAACAATGATATGAGAGATGTAATGTTAACACCTGATGAAATAAAGCAAGCAGTTAGAAAAACCGCTAACTGGAAAGCTGCAGGCCCTGACAAAATTCAGAACTTTTGGTTAAAAAAATTTACACCACTACATGAGGCATTAGCAAACTCTTTTAACCAAATCATTGGAAACCTGGAAGAATTTCCTAAATTCTTGGGTGTAGGAAATACTTTCTTACTTTATAAGAAAGGTGATACCAATGAACCCTGCAACTATAGGCCAATAACTTGCCTCTCAGTGTTATACAAACTCTTTACGTCCCTAATTCAAAACAGAATCTATGAACACTGTGAAAAAAATAACTTAATAGCAATTGAACAGAAAGGTTGTATCAGAAGGAGCTTAGGATGTAAGGAACAACTTACTATCGATTCTGTCGTTACCAAACAAGCTCATACCAAAAAGAGAAATCTAAATATGGCATATATAGACTATACCAAAGCCTTTGATTCTGTTCCACATAACTGGCTAAAAGAAGTTCTGATGTTATACAAAATCCACCCAACAATATGTTCACTACTGTCAAGTTTTATGGAGACGTGGAGAGTAAAATTGCATTCTAATCAAGGGGTCTTAGGAGAAATAAAAATTGCCCAAGGCATTTTCCAGGGAGATTCATTAAGCCCATTATGGTTTGTATTAGCACTAAACCCCCTCTCAACTCTACTTAATCGCACTGGATTAGGCTACGAGATTGATACTAGGGCAAAGTATCAACTAAACCACCTTATGTTCATGGACGATATTAAATTATATGCCAAATCCAAAAAACAACTGGACGAATTGATACAAACTACAAAGAATTACAGCAGTGATATTGGCATGTCATTTGGACTAGACAAATGCGCATGTATAACAATTTTTAGGGGGAAATTAGTAGAAGAAGAAAATAACATCCAAGGAATAGAGCCTCTACAACCAAATGAAACATACAAATATTTAGGAATAGCTCAAACCAAGACAATCGACCACACATTTCTAAAGAATTAATTTAAAAAAAAAATACCGCAATAGAATAACAAAATTGCTTAATACCAAATTAAATGCAAGAAATCTTTTAACAGCTATCAATATGTGGGCGATACCTGTGTTAACATACTCCTTTGGCCTATTGAAGTATTCTCAAGTAGATCTGGATGAACTAAACAGACTAACTAGAAGACATCTTACCAAATTTAGATCCCATCACCCTAAATCAGCCATCCAACGCTTATACCTTCCTAGATCAAAAGGAGGAAGAGGGCTTATAAATATTGAAAACTTGTGCCGAAAACAAGAATTAGACATAAGGAAATACTTTTTAAACTCTGAAAGCCGATTAATAGCCAAAATAAGAGAGGTCGATGGTAATTATACACCACTAAAACTAGGTAACGCAGAACACTTGATACATATTTCTGATGAACAGCAGCAAATAGAAATCTGGAAAAACAAGGCATTACATGGAACATATCCTGGGACATTAGACAATACTGTAAATGATAAAGAAAAATCCCTGATCTGGCTAAAAACAGGTGAACTACACCCTGAAATGGAAGGTTTCACAATAGCCATACAGGACCGGGTCGTACGCACCAGGAATTATGAAAGGCATATTATGAAATTAAACACTCAAGACAACTGTAGAAAGTGCAATAAGGTAGGGGAAACAATAGAGCACATTACTGCTGGCTGTAGTGCTTTGTCAAATACTGCGTTCTTAGGCCGACACAACCAAGTAGCCAAAATAATATACATCGAAGTAGCAAAAAACTTCGAACTGCTCGAAAATCCCGAGCCATACTACAAATTCAATCCTCCACAGGTATTAGAAAATCATAATGCAGTATTGTACTGGGACAAGACGGACAGAACAGTTGACTATAATAGGCCAGACATTCTTCTTATCAACAAAGTACTTAAAACTGCCTGGATTATAGATATAGCATGCCCTCTAGATAATAATATAACTAAAACCGAAACAGAAAATCGAAATAAATATGAAAATTTGGCTATAGAAATCAAGCATATTTGGGAGTTGAAAAATATAAAAATCATACCAATAGTGGTGTCTGTTACAGGAGTGGTGTCTAAGAGTTTGGAACATGAAATTAAATTATTAGAAATAAACAACAACACTATTAAGAGAATACAGAAAGCGGCTATTCTACAAACATGCCATATTGTACGCAAATTCCTTAATATCTAAGCATACAGCTATAATAAAAGAACACCAAAATAAACAAGTGAGATAGGGTGAATTCCCTTCTCACTACACATTGTTTCCGTCAGCTCAAAGCCGACGAAATGTCAAAAAAAAACAATAAATAATAATAATAATAATAATAATAATAATAATAATAATAATAATAAATAATAATAATAATAATAATAATAATAATAATAATAATAATAATAATAATAATAATAATAATAATAATAATAATAATAATAATAATAATAATAATAATAATAATAATAATAATAATAATAATAATAATCTGTACCTAAACATATACAAAGTAAAATCACAAAACGACGTATCAAGAAAGCACCAACTTATTAAACTTTCTAATCTTCGTAACAAGCATTAAAAGTAATTTTAAAAAACCGACTTCAAAATCGTGCAGATGCCATCACCACATCTTAACCAAATTTATATGGGACCACCCCTGAGGTATCCCCTTACTAACAAAAAAAAAGAATCAGAAATCGGACAAGGTGGTAAAGAATTATCGCTAAACATACATAAAAAATGAAGAGTTTGAGGATTTTTTCATGGACCTAATTATTAGATTTTAACTAAATATAAGACCATTCCAGCAAAAAAAGAATTCTTTAAATCGGACACCGTGTTAAAGAATTATCGCTGAACATTAATAAACTATAATAATTGTATTAACTAAAAACTACTATATGGGACTATTTAATTAAATTAATTTTATATGTAAAAATGTGGGTTCGGTTTCTAGAAGAGTACCTAGTTCACTGCGCAGCCAAATTTATATTTATGGTACAGAATTTTTTAAATAAATAAAGTTTTAGGTTTAACTAAACATCAAGTTTTATCAGGAATGACATTTTCTGAAAAAAGTAACAAGAAAAACTTTTCCATATAAAAAGCAGATTGATTGCGAGCCACTTTATATATTTTAGAGGACAATCCATATTATATTGGAAAAATAAATAAAATTTTTGTAAAATCACAAAAATGTGATTTATCTCTTAGAATATTGTATATGTTTATTAAAGTTTACTATTTTTTATAAAAAAAGAATTATATTCTTCAAAATATTTCTTAAATTTTTTAACAGGTACAAAATACCTTAATCCGTTTATAATTATCGATTTTAAACAAGAGGGAGACCGGATATCGTCGAAGAGAAACAGCGAAATTAGTAAAGAATTGTAACTCGATTAAAAAATGGTTTTTTCTCTTTCACTTTTCTAAAAAAAAACTAATAGACCTTTTTGAAATCGGTTTTCGGTGACTTTTCTTCTGATTTATTGCCTTGAAAATGATACGATTTACATAAAAAACAAAAAACTGACCTATTATTTTTTTTTACTTAAAAATATGTTGTTAATTTCATAATTTTCGACTGTTCTCTGTTTCCAAAAAAGAAACACGATGTTGTCAAGCAAGTTTTTCTGTAGATATTAACACATTCTATAATTGGCTTTTTAAATTTTTTAGTATCTTGATAATTTGGGAAACAGTATAACATTGAAACTCCTATACCCGAAAAATTATAAGTACGCTCTTAACTAATTGTCTGTTTTTTTATCTCACAATGTCGGGTATAAGAAGTTATATAGAAAAAGTTAGTATTCAATATCATCTAGACAAAAAACAAAAACATGTTTAAATGAATATATTAAATAAATTATGACCATTCTTTGACAGATATATTTATTTGTATTATGAAAATAATGTTCATGTCAACAAACTTATATCCGATATTTGTATCAATTTGTAAAGATAACTCTTGTTTAATGATAATATTAATATTTAAATGTTTTAAATAAAAACTTGAAGATACCAGAGTTCGAAATTCCTTTTATTGACCATAATACTTTTTTCGGAATGGAAGCATTAGTTCCCGTTTTTCAGTTAAACTTCTTAAATCAATTCATATTTTAATTTGAACGCTACTTAAGCGCAATAAAGTTGCAAGTGAAGTGAAAAGTGAACTTTTTGAAAATTTCTAAGTTAAAATGGAAATCAATTTATATTTAAAATTAAATAAGTTTGCTAAAAATTTTTGACCGTATGAAGTTATTAAAGTTATAAATAATTACGTTTTAAGGATTCGTATGTGATTTTTCAATTTCTATTGATGTGATAGTTACTCAACTGCGTTTTACAATATCAATACATGACTTTGTTTTAGCACAAAACCCTGTATAGTAAAACTTCTAATCGGAATCAAATTCTTGAAAATATTATTTGGGGACTTAAAAATGTGGTCTACTACTTTGTGTAGCCTTTTTAAACATTGGGTATAATAATAATTATATATCATCAATTGCCACTGACACTGGCAAAATCCTAAATTTAAAAAAACGTATTATATTAATAAGACATTAATCAAATCTTAAATGGATCGCCTACTACCATTTTTAGAAATAAATAAAATGTAATTTTTAAATTAATAAACATATTAAACATATTTAAAATAATTTAAGATTCCTTGCGAATTATTTAGTATTCTGTCTCGTACTTTTCCATGTCTCTATTAGCTCCGCTGTCAACAAGTTCCGACAATGCATATTGCATATAAAAATTTTGAATTTTATTTTGCATCTTTTTTTCCCAAAAGCTGTCATTATGAGGAATTTTTTCCACTTTTATTCCTGCAGAAGTCCAAAAGCACAAAATGCAAAAATCCATTTGTGTTATGTGCAGCTAGCCCTGAATTTGAAAATACCAATACTGGATCTCCTTAATGGTATTGTCCTTTTTTCATAAAGTTATTTCTCTACTGCATATTTTTTCTTCTACAGTCAGAACTCTAGCTCCATGTGAACATTTCAACTCTATCATAGAATTTGTTTTTTTTTAATTCCATCCAGATTTGCAGCAACATAATCAAATTCGGATTCAATAAAATGTCCACATTGAAAAACTTTTTCTTGCAAATAAATTTCCAAATCTTATTTTGCTCTGAATTTATGGTCCATACCATATCGGGTGGCTTTAGCAATAAATAGAATATTTTAGATTTTTTACAAATTTCTCCAAATTTTAAAGCAGTGACTCGTTTTCGTCTTTTATTGTGCCACGTTGCACAATCAGCAATTGTCACAATCGTTTTTTTCTCATCTATAGATATTGGCTTATATTTTAGAAAATCTTCTCTTGCAACGCGCCTCAAAAGGGGCGTTTGATTTGAAACTCGATCGAGCGAGCGTCGAGGAGACCGAGAAGTGATGACGTCACAATAGAGCATTGAATCAAATCAAATAAAACAGAGTAAAAAACATAACCTCGCTTTTTTGTGATTCTTGTTTCTGGTTTGTATGTTAAAATAGTGAGCAAAAAGTAAAGAAAATGGAAAAACTTTTAATAATAAGGGGTAATGGCCCTGAAATGCAGCATTTACCACAAATGCCCGCTTCGCTCTCCTACTCCATGACTGTGATTATTGGTGATTAGATCTGGACAGAAAAAATGTATTTTCCAAACACACATTTTGTGTTTTTTTATGAATAATTTTAGCTATAAGACAAAAGCGGCTAAGTAATTTGTTGACTTCTTGTCTGGTCTTTAATTTTGAGATTCAAATTTGTTTGTAAGTTAATTAAAAAGAGATAGGTAGAGACAAAGACAAATTTCTCCCTCTTCTCGATCTTTCTGCTCTGAGAACATCGAGCTCGCTCTATGTTCCCGCTCCAAAGCGAAACAAACACTTTAGGGATCTCTCGGAGTGTCAATTCAAACACTTTTGAAGCGCTCGGAGATCTCCGATGATCAAATCAAACGCACCAAAAGAGTGCGACAGATCAAAGCCGAGAAGTCATACTGACAGACGTAGTAATCACATCGTTTATTCGTAATTTTCTGCTTAATTACAAAAAGCTTTAGTGAACTCTTGTTCAATTAGCTTCATTTTACCCCTTCCGAGTCCTTTGCAGTTGATAGTTTCCCAGTTCCCACCGAAAGTAACCGCCCACAACCTAAGAAGCAAGACAGCGCCAGCCCAAAATGGCGGTTGATAAGCCGCCTGGGCAACCGCCTGGAGAACCGCCTGGAGATTCGCCTGATATCCCCAATCCCAATCACCTAACAAAACAAAAAGTCTTGTACTCAAATACCGACGTAGGCCCGTTTGAAGTCTATGTACAAGGAGACAAGAATATTGGTAACCTTCATATCCTTAGCATAGCCAAAACTGTGTTCAACCTTAAACTTAAAGAAATTATTAAGATTACCCGCAAAGGAAAAAATCGCATTGGAGCCACCTTTTTGAATTACAGTGCTGCAAATAAATTTATTAATGATAAGGACTGGGATTCAGTTGGTTACGAAGTATTTATCCCTTCACATAATGTGTCCTGCAAAGGTATTGTCAGACATGTTCTAAAATCTCCTACCGATGACGAAATACATGATGCCATAAATACTCAACTGGCTTTTTGCAAGCCCCTAAATGTAAAAAGACTTAACAGACGAGTAGTTGAAGAAGGACAGGAACCAAATTATATTCCAACTGGAACGATTTGTGTAACATTCTCTGGAAAAATTATACCAAAAGAAATAACTATATATGGCCTACCAATGAAAGTAACTCCTTATATAAGCCCTGTTCTTCAATGCCAACAATGCCTCTTATATGGTCATAATATTAAGCAATGCCGCAGCAATGCAAAATGCAAAATTTGCGGAAAAATCCATGAAATCGGTACAGAAACTTGTAATAAGTTTTGTATCCATTGTAAAAATAATGAACACTCTTCTAATGACAAAAAATGTCCTGAATACAGCAGACAAAAAGACATCAAAGAATTAATGTCATTTTCAAATATCTCATATTATGAAGCAAGTCAGATGACTCCAAGAAAAACTAATACTATGTACGTGCATAATATAAATGACTTCCCTACTTTAAATAACGATTCTCTAAATACCAATTCTATTAACATTCACGAAAGAAGAACAGCTCTCATTAATACTTCACAGAGACATAATACCTACAGTCAAATAACTCGATCATCGACTATTAAACGTAGAAGACCTGAAGAAAGAAGTTTCGATAAAAAAGCACTCGACGACTGCCTCATAAATCCTAATGGTAGAATTCCAGAACCAAAGCCTTCTACATCCAACGTCAATAGAAGAGATTTGGGGAAAAAACTTGAATCTGATATTGTTCAGGCTATATCTGTCTTATCTCAATCTCACAGGGAGCTCGTTATGACATTTATTGGTAACATAATTAATAATACGTACTCTTCTGTTAGTAATAGTAATGTTTCAACAACAAATATTTTAGGTTCCCAAGAACCTTTTTCCCAAATTAGTAATAACCCTGTATCACATGATAATGTTGGTGGAATGGATTACTCCGATCAGAAGGATCTCTAATCCAACCAAACATTTATATTTTGTCTGGTTATCATTACTCCATTAACCATTATTCAATGGAATATTAGATCATACAATGTGAATGTTGACAATCTTAAAGTTCTAATTATGGAACACAATCCTGATATTATATTACTTAACGAAACATTGCTCACTGATAAATATACCTTAAAATGTAGAGGTTATCAAATACTTAGAGATGATAGATTTGATGGATATGGGGGAATTGCTATACTAATCAGAAACAGTATAGACTTCTTCCAGACAACTGTTAATAATTGCTTTGATCAAAATATCCAAACCCAACTCTTATTCTTACCTCATTATAATCTAAATTTGATTAATATATATTGTCCTGCAGATAACCTAATTACTAAAAGGAATTTTATAAAATGTATCCAAAAAATAAATAAACCCTTATTAATAATGGGTGATCTAAATTGCAACCATACTGTCTGGGGGAGTAGCTCTAACAGCTTCAATGGTAAAAATATTTTCGAAGCTTTAGATGATCTTGATTTAATATTCCTCAATGACGGCTCTCCTACTCGTACTTCTCCTCCTGGAGGAAGTAATTCTGTAGTTGATGTATCCCTTATATCTTCTGAAATAGCATCTAAATGCACCTGGAAGGTTATTTCTGATCATGGATCAAGTGATCACTTCCCCACAATGTGTAAAATTGGTATGGGTCCATGTACCATTCCATTGCCCACTAAAAAGAGAAATTTCCATAAAGCTGATTGGTCCTCTTACCATCGCAACCTTGATGTAATCTTTTCTTCATTTAGTAGTGATAGTTATGAAGATTTTATTGAATCTCTTAATTCAGTGGCTGACACCACAATTCCAAATTTCAAAGGCAATAGTAAAAATAAATACCAGATACCATGGTGGGATAATTCATGTGATGACATAATTAAAAAAAGAGTAACGGCCATTAAAAATTTTAAAGACATCCCAACTGTAGAAAACTATATCACGGTCAAAAAACTTGTTGCATGGTCTAGAAAACTTTTGAAAACAAAAAGGAAAAATAGCTTCAGGGAGTTTTGCGGAACACTAAATCGCGATTCATCCTTAAAAACGATATGGAATAAAGTAAATTCAGTTGCAGGTCAGAAAACTAATACTTCCAGTCTTATGCCATCTTCGCTACTAGCTAATGATATACTAAAAATCATAACACCGAATTCTGCTTTCCCTGCTGTTGCTATCAAAATTCCTAATGACAAAGAACCTGCCTTTACATATAATGAATTTAAGTATACATTATCAATTAAAAAAGATTCTTCTCCTGGCTTAGATAATATTTCCTACTCAATGGTAAAAAAATTACCTAACTTGGGTGCCGTTTGGCTGTTACAATTCTACAATAACTGTCTCAAAAGTGGATCTATTCCCCAACAATGGAAACAATCTTTAATCTTGCCATTTGTAAAATCTGGGAAAGATAAATCATGTCCAAATAATTATAGACCTATAGCTTTAACATCCTGCGTTGGAAAACTTCTATAATCACTTATCAAAAATAGAGTAGAATGGTATTTGGAAAACAAGAAAATCTTCCATCCCTTACAACTAGGATTTAGACGAAGAAAAGGCTGCACAGAATCAATATCTTACTTAATAACCCAAGTCCAAATAGGCTTGGCATCAAATAATTATACTGTTGGTCTATTCCTTGATATTTCGGCAGCTTATGATAGTGTAAATATATATCTTCTATTCTCCAAATTAGCCAATATTGGCATTTCAATAGAGCTATGCAACCTTATCTATGCATTTCTAAATAACAGATCCATTTCAGTCTCAGATAACTGTGGTCAAAGTCATGGACCACGAACCTCCAATCAAGGACTTCCTCAGGGATCTCCCCTTAGCCCGATTTTGTTTAATCTCTATATGTTATCTTTATTCAATATTATACCAAAAACCTTTAAATTAATACAATACGCGGATGACATTGTAATTTTGGTTAGTGGAGTGTCTTCAATATTACTATAGAAATAAACTCTTTATTGATTGCTTTTAAAGACTGGCTCGATGAGCACAATTTCAACTTGTCTATAACTAAATCATCGGCTCTCCTTTTTTCAAAAGGTCCTATTAAATTAATCCTTCCAAAAATTAAATTTAATGATACAATCATTCACTGGTCAGATTCATTCAAATATTTAGGCATTTACATTCATAAACACTTAAAATGGAATGCACATATAAATTACATTGAGCAAAAAATTAACAGAGGTTTAAATGTCATGCGAGCTCTTTGTGGTACGTGGTGGGGCAGTGATCCAAAAATCCTTCGCATAATACACAACACTATCATCTTAAGTCATATAGATTATGGATGCCAGGTAATTTCTCCATGTCCGAAGTACCTTCAGAAGAAGTTGGACAGGCTACAATATCAGAGCTTACGTGTCATCACTGGTTGTATGAAATCAACCCCAATTTATGCTTTGCAAGCAGAGAGCGGGGATATCCCCTTAAACTTAAGAAGAGACTGGCTTTGTTATAAATTTCTTTTAAAAAATCTTGCATTGGAAAATAACCCTGTCATCAATTCGTTAAAACATTTGGAAACACTAAATAAAGAAAGAAATGTTTACAAAAAGGTAATTGACACTCCAGTATTATTAAGTTTAATGAACCAAATGGATGAGTTCCTTCCGAATATGTATTCTAATGAATTGCTGCCATGCCATGAATTTGAATTGGACATCCAACTCTCTTTAATTCCAGTTTTAAATCTTAGATCATTTAGGGATGACACTTATGGATTATCCATTTTTACTGACACAATAAACGAGCTACCCGGTTACACAAAATTCTTCACCGACGGATCTGTGGGACCTTCTAATGATTCAGGCTTCGGTGTATTTTCTCCAGACCTCAATTACGTGTTTTCAAGCAGACTACCTCAACATACACAAATATGTACTGCAGAAATTATTGCAATTAACCATGCCTTGCAAATCGTTTTAGAAAAAAATATAATGAACTCAGTTATCTTCTCGGACTCCAAATCTGCTTTACAAAAAATTGGAAATATGAAATTCTCTACAGAAACTGATCATTGCTCCTTTCTAACAAAACAAGGTATCTTACTTGCTAATATGAATAACATCCACATCACTTTGGCATGGATTCCAGGTCACTGCGGCATTATTGGCAACCATAAAGCCGATCAATTAGCAAATATAGGCAGAATCCATAAAATTCCTTTAAATATTAAACTCAATAAGTCTAACTTTTTACCCTTCATTAAACAAGAAATTTGGAACAAATGGCATCAACAATGGAATTCACTAAAAGAAAACAAAACATCTTTTTACTTCCAAGTGGTTCCTAAAATACCCAAAACTCCGTGGTTCAATAGTAAACAATTCTATGAAAGAAGGTACCTTTCCACAATCATACGGATGAGAACTGGCCATTGTCTAACCCCATATCACTTATTTCGAATTGGTATTAAAGATGACCCATTTTGCGAGTGTGGAGAAGTTGGATCGTTAAATCACATCATCTTAGAGTGTCCCATTAATAAATCTCCCCTTTTTGATGTATATTTGGAACTAACGAAGGCTGGTTTATCAGCCCCATTTGATATTCAATACATCTTGTCTCATTTGGATGATAGAAGAATAACCACCCTTTCTAAATTTCTAAATTTCTTTAAAATCATTATCTAGTAGAAGCAAATCAACTATATCTGGGTAAATTGTTCGCAGTAACATAGCCCAAAAAAAGAAAAGAAGAAGAAGAAGACAGATCAAAGCCATGTGCGAGTGCAAGAAAAATGATTTACATTACTTTAACGGATTGAAGAATTGTTAACATGCTGGAATTAATAATTATTGTTTACTCGAAGAGGTATTCATTAAACAAAAAAAAAACCGTGCGATATAAAAGTTAAACAAAAACATATTTTTATAATTCACATCTCAGTGTATACCTTTTAATTTCGGATAATTTTTTTAATAAATAAATGATAAAATTATTTTAATATAATTGAGCGAAATTACTGTATGTAAAAAATATCAAAATGAATTCAAATCACTAAATAAGAAAAAGATATATATTTTGTTGGTGTCACCCTCTAGACGAATAAGCTTTCAATGTATTCTATTTTTATTGTAAGAAAAATAAATGCTGCTGTAGGCAAAAATTAAATGTTATGTTTCCTTCTAGCATTTTTTAACATTTCTATTTTTTTTCTTTTCTTTTATTTTTTTCGGAAGAGACTGATTCAAATTTTTAAAGTGACTCCGAAGAGGTACGTGTTTAGGCTTTACCTGTACTTTCTTAATTTTCTTTTGGTAAAAATAAAAAATAATCCGTAAAATTGGTGTACTATGAAACCCTTGCATATAATACACATTATGCCAATCTTAGTATTACAGAAATGATTTACGTAAAAAATAAGGTGTACAGATAGGTAAAATTTATTTATCCCTCGTAAAACATCAGTAAAATATATTATAAATTGTTTTCATTCACAAATATTAATTTCTTAAAATCTAACAGAGGCGCCACTTTCCAGACGAAAAATCTTGCAATGTAAGGGTTTCGTAATACCTCACTTTTAAAGTTTATTTTTGACTATTTTTAAAATAAAATAATATGTACGTGTACGTAAAGGTTAAATCTATGCTCCTCTGGAACCACTTTTTTAAAATTCAATTTAGTTTTTTCTAAAAAAAATTGAGAAAATGGGTAAAAAAGTCGAGTTTTGTATTTTTTTTTTATAAAAAACAATCAAATTTTGAAAAAGTGTCTCCAGAGGAGTACAAATTTAACCTTTGCCTATACGTACATATTTTTTTTCTTTTAGAAAAAGTTAAAAATAAATTTTAAAAGTGGGGTACTACGAAACCCTTGCATGCACCGCGCTACAGCCAAGTAAATACTCATCTTAATTAAAAAACTATTCACCCTATACGGTTGTTTTTCAACATGATTAATATTATATTTTGGTAGTTACAAATTAATATCATCAGGTCTGTTCCAGCAACGATCCAAAACCAGTCATTGGCAGTATATAATTTGGGGTCCGAATAATCTACTGCGCAGAATCGTGGTGTTAATGGCTGGTTTCTGATCACTGTTGGAACAAACCATAACTTTTAATACTTATGAATGCGGGGTCTTTTACGATAAGAAAACGACAAATTGTCCATTTAAAAAAATATATTATTTTACTACAATCACTTTCCAAACCCAATGAGCACATACTCGTTTTTCAACGTAAATTTAACGTTGTATGTTATAAAAAAACGTTATTGGTTGAAAATTCAACTTTGAAATTTTAGTTGATAAGTTATACGTATATAAAATACCATTTTCTAACGTATTTTTCCAATAGTTTTCAACTTTATGTTGAAAATTTGATAAAATAATACTTTTTTTTATAACGTTTTGTTGCAAATAACGTTATTTTCCGCGATATTTGAACTATTTTGATGTTTTATAGGTTTGGTTGTTAACCAGTTTTCGATATTTTTTATACGTTTTGACGTTTTCCGCGAACTGACATTAAGGGTAAGTTCGGTTTGGAGCCCTACGGATCGGACAGAGCGCGTGACCTCATAGACAAACTTCGCCCTTTTTACAATATCAAGACGAACCACAGATTTGGATAGGAAGAGGCCGTTTTCCCCGGTGTTTCAAAATAATCATACCATGTAGGCCGCCATGTTGGCAATTTAAGCATACAACGCACATGCGCAGTTGTTGTAGTGTTTTGACAGAAGTGTCATTTATGTCAACTATTCTTGGTTTCTTTAGAAATTCGCTATTTTAGTGAATTTAAAAGAATTTTAGAAGTTTTTACTATAGACAATTAATAAAATGGGAAAGACTTGCTTTGTTTTTCGTTGTTTAAACAACGAGGATTCAGAAAACATTACATTCCACAAGTAAGACATCATTTCTACCAGAACCGTATTCTTCACCACAGTTTCATTTTCTAGAAAACGAAATATCATAGTACAATAACAAACTGTATGTAGGTATCTAACGTTGATATTACTATAATTTTTTTAGATTGAGGAAAAGGCGTATGCTTCTTGGTTAATAGCTATTGGAAGAAATCATTGGAAAATATAAGTGCAAATAACGTTATTTGTTCCTTCCATTGTCATAAAGATGATTTAATCCTTTCAAAACAAATAGATACAAAAAAAAATAATGCAATACCTTCCATATGCCTAAAATTGAAGATTTTTATAACATTAGTGTTATGAGGTAAATATATACATAAAATTATCAATTTGTTTCTTTTTATACTTTTTAAGAAAGTGATAAAAAATTGTTAATTATCCCTATTATTTTTAGAAATTTACAACCTTCATCTTGAACGAATATTATTAATTCAGAATCTAACGAGGAATTATAGAAGTTGCCAGTTGGTTATTTTTTATTAACGGTTTAGATGGTAATGAAAGAAGAAATTTGGCGTTATAGGCTCTTCTAAAATTGCATGAATATGGAGTTATCATCACCTAATTATCATTTGATGGATAACATTAGGTGTAAACCTATACAACTTTGATATTGACACTGCGACTCCATATTTCTTGCATTCACCATAGATAAAAGTACATTTTTTATAATTTTAGATGCATGTCACATACTTAAGTTGGCTTGGAATAACTGGGATAACCTTACTAAAATTGTCAAAACTAATGGCGAAATTATTGATTTTAATTATATAAAATTGTTGCATTATATTTAACATACAGAAGGTTTATGTTTGGGTAGCAAATTAAGAGTGCCCCATATGGATTGGAGAAAGACATGACCCTTAAACTAATTTAGAAATTACAAATACTAAGTAACATTACTATTAATTGTATAAGGAAATTTGAGAAACTGTTCTATTTACTAAATTCTCGAAATCTTTTTAGATTTCAATGGAAAATGCCTTTGTCTCAAAAAACGGAGACTATATTGATGTCTGAAATATAAGCTGGAACAGAATGTATAAAGAAACTTAAAACCTTTGACAGCAGTTATGTTATTCAGTGACCGAAGAAGAATAGTGGTGTTCTAGACTTTGTTTTATAAAGTTTGTAATAGGTTTATATGACAAATATGTAAACTGTTAATATATAAACTTAGTACAGATCACTTAGAGCTATTCTTCTGCAGTATATGGAATAGTATTAGTTTAATTGTATGATGCAATTACATTTTATTTCTAGGGCTAGGTATGGATGGAACAATAATCCTTTATCTGTAAAAATTTTCCATTCATATAGACTAAGATTACTTCTGTACCATGACATTAAGAATCTTAATGGCTATTGTATTCTTTAGGACCCCATCAACATTTTACAAATGACACTAAAAAACAGTGCTTATAGTTTATTACTACTCTTACTAAATATAACTGAGAGAAACTTCAGAAGTTTCAAAATTCTTGTATAAGATGTACTTGTAATATTCCTTACAGAAATCATGTTTCTCCGTATATTCGCAGGTTAAATTAATATAAAATTTAGGAAAGCGTAAAATATCTTTTTTTAATGTTTAAAATTCCATGATATCTTACTAAAAATATCAACTTTACACAATGTAAATTTAAGAGTGAACACGTTTACAACCCCAATGCATAGAACTTCAAAATTCCAAGGTTGTTTTAGATACGTAGCACCATTATTGTTGAATTCAGAACTTAATAATTTGAATTTTAATCATTTTGTTAAGACTATTAGGCAAGTTCTTATTTCAAGACAATGATTTACTTTAAAATAATTATTTTGTGAACATTTTTTCTGTTATAATGAGGATCAATTGAAAAACGGCTCAGCCGAATTCATTCATTTTGAGACACTAATGTATTTATAGTTGCTCAATAAACATTATTTATTTATTTAAATATAGTCAAAAAATGTACGTATCTTAAGCCGACGCATCAGGCATAATAAAGATGAGACGCTTAATTGTATTTGGATGTGAGAGCGATAAAGATAGTAATTGATTTTACTATACCCTTTCAATGAGCAGCATAGGCTGTTGCGGTCCACACTCATTCGTATTATTTTATTTCTCTCTATTCAATGGCATTGTGTTCCATACCCTTTTCCTGGAGCCAGGATGGAAAAGTTAAATTATTGTATTATACAGAATGTAATTAAGTTGTTAGATATTTCAGAAAACATTGTGTATATTGCAAAAAAAATGATAAAATATTCTGCTGGCCAAGATACACTTTCTAGCGCAACAGCTAATAAAAATTATTGAAAATTATTTTTTAGGACAAAATAGGGTAATATAAAACAGTTTCGGCTGTAAGTACTAGTGTAAAACTGTCGAATTATCTTAAAAAAAAGTATTTTTAATCACATAATCAATTACCTGCTAAAAAATTATTAGTGCCATTTTCTAATGTTTTATGTTTAATAACACAATATTAACATATATTTACTGTAGTATTTATTGCACAAGATAAAAAGTAAAACCCTTCGCACTTGGCAAAATCGAAGCTTTGTTACTACTTATTCTCTCACAACCTCAGTCTATGTAAGCGGGTGAATTTACCGCCTTTTCAGATTCCTTTAGTGACCGAAATCGAGAATGTCTATTTCTTGCTGATGAGTCCTAATAAGGACAAAACCGGTCCAAGAATAACGTTATCTATGGTAAGCAAGAACAAAGTTTGAATATTGAAATATGAATTTTTTAACTTTGTTGTTTTCTTTGGATATAATTCAATGTCTGCTGCGAAATTAGCCAAAGAAGTAGTTGTTTTTTGAAGGGAAACGTTAAAGTTTGGATTTATTTCCCTTTTTTAATAAAATATTTGACTGCATGCTTCTTATAATACCTAGTTTTAAATTTACTCTATTCTTTAGTAGGAATATGCCCATAATCTCTTATTTATTTTGATTGATGATTCTTAATGTATGCTCAAGTACATGTCATAGTACTGTGGAACGATATTACAAATTCCTTAGTTTTGTAGTTTTTATATGAAATGAAATAATTTCAAGATCTGAGCAATCCCATGTAATAATTACATACAAAATTACAGTTTTTAATATGAAAGTTTTGTTTAAATCACGTGATTCCAGATTTATTTGCTACAAAATGTATGACGGCCTTAGATTGTTGTATTAATTTCATATAAAATTGTATTTTAAATATATTCTATGTTTTTATTTAATTTAAAATAAAGTTTCAAAAAAGACTATGATGTTTTTTATTTTTAGAAATCTCTTAAAACCCACAAAAAAAGAAAATTAAAATTCTATTACGAGTTTTTAAGGTTATTAGTTCTACTGTGTAAGTAAATCCTTAATATTTTCGAATTATGTTTAAATGTGTTAGTCCTATCCAGTACACTTCAATATGCAATCAATGCGCAAGTGCGTAGGTCGCTTTTTTTGTAAAGATGGCCGCCTTCAATTCTACGTGCCTGATGAAAATGACATTTCCTATCTCCTTTATCGATGTCTGTGAGACGAACACAAGAGGAATGACAAATGATACTAGTGAGTTTGCACTTGAATACACTTTTGTGAGTGTGTATTGACTAAAAAAATAATTTTAATCAAATAGGAAATATGATAGGAAATAGTTATAACAAAAACAAACAAGAAATAATACGTGAAAAACTGATTAATCGCCGAACAGAATATTGACATGTGAAATTTTTGACACATTCCCACAGGTACCCACTGATCTCCATCGGCCAACTCAGGGAAGAGTAAGCGCGCTCTGAGTACGTGATCTGTGGCAAGTCGAACATAAAAGAGTACGCTCTGAGTGCCAAAAAGACCACAATTGAGGTATACCGAGTTCACTCTGAGTACAGCGAACGCCAATCCGAACTCAGCCTAAGTAAAAAGCTATGGGCTCGCCCAATGACATATATAATTTATATAGACTGTTTATCCATATATAAAAAAGACGACGAAAAGCGAGTCATATTCTTCGAGCATATATTACTAGAACCATCGTCTAAATGGACTTTGTTTTGGTACAGGGGGAAAACTTCGAGGAGAAAAATAGTGTCCACCATTCCTATTGGTCTGTTTCGTTTTGCTTGGCATGTCAAATCGTTCAAAATTGTCAGAATTGTCATTTGATTTTTGATTTTGAATAATTTTATCTTAGACTAGGTAATAAAGAGAGGACTCATAACGTCGCTGAAAATCTTTTGCGATTTTGACACCAACGATATTTGACCAAAGGTGTAACATGTTGGAAATAAAAAAATGAACAGATAGCACAAACACGTTTTAAAGACATCTTAAATACGTTTGTTCACAGCGTTCGTGACGTTTTGAATATATACGCTAATATTCAAAAGTTGTTTTAAAGGCGTCTTTTGTTACAAAACAAAGCGCCTTTAGGACATCTAATTTTGTACGTCTTTAAGACATCCAATTTTGTACGTCTTATAGACAAACCGTATTGGACGTGTTTAAGTCGTCTATTTACTTGATGGAAATTAATTTAAAATAATAAATGAATACTTCTCTACTATATTTAATACTGTTTATTATACATTATTAAAATATTAAAACAAACACAGAGTATAATTATTTTACAGTGTTGGATAAAATAATTAAAAAATGACTTCAAGTACTTGTTGCTATGAGAAACTATTCCAGTTCGGTCGACTTAAAAATTTCTTTTATGGTATTAATTTTAGCCAAAGGGTTTGTAACTAATGTCTCCATAGCATATAATTTTGTTGAGTTATTGTTTTAAAGTGTTTTTCTAAAAATAAGAAATTATTAAAGTGAGGTTATGAAATTAAAAGGCAAATAAATTAAAACTTACCGTTTTTAATGATAATGGTTACTAGTTTCAGTATACCACAGTTCCAATAATGGCAAATAAATAATATAAAAAGATAATATATAAAAACACAAAACCACGAAAAAGTAATGACAATGTCCACAGACTGACTATGGCTGTTCCGAGAAGAAGGCAGCTAGAGGAAGAACACGACTCGATAAGCGCGCGAGACTCCAATCAGCCAGTGACAATGTCGTGGCGCCATATTCAAATATAGCGAAAATAGTTGAACGTCCACATTACCGACATATTTAAAACGTCCTAACAACATCCCAACAAAGACGTTTTAAACATGTCCTGAGTAGGGCGTCTTAAAACCGTGCGTTTTACGTACCAGGACGTTTGGACGAAAGTAAGACAAGAACTGGACGTCTTTAAGATGTAGTGTACTCTCTAGATTAGTCTAGATATTATTAAATTAAGCTAGTAAGAAAAATTATACATAAATGAAGATAAATTTATTACTGACTCTTAACTAATACTAATTTGGTACAATAACAAGAAGTTTTAGCGAACAACTCTTTTTTTATATCTTTTAAGTTTTTATTTAAGAACTTTGATTTGTCTTGTTTTTCTTTATTCTTTTCTACCTATTGTAAAAGTTGTCTTCTAAGCCATTTTATGCTAGGACTTTCTAGGATAGATTCCTTATTGGAAGTTCTATTTGAAGGGCCTGGCTCAGCTTTCAAATGCAATGCTGTTCTTTTTAAGTACTACAAACAATCAATTATTACGGTAATGTTTTGAATTATACACAAAATGGTTGCTAAATTCTTAAAAGTTCATAACATAATAATGAAAAGTAATTAAAAAAATATATACGTTTAATTATGTTTATTAGTAAACGCACCTTCTTCGGCTGCATGTATTTAAAAATTCAGGAAATATAGTAAACGTCTTTTACAGTCCGTCCCATAAAAAAAAATGTTTATCAAAATGTTTTGAACACTATCATTTGACGTAGGCATCCAATTTTCAATTTTCGTTGCCTGAATTCAAAGATTTTTTTGCTGGATCCACAGTAAATCTAAAATAAAACAACAATAAACATTGCTGCAATTAATTAAGAAGCAAAAGTAAATTGGGATTCAACAAAAGTTAATATTTAGAATTGTACGACACGCCAATGGAAAAAATTACTTATTTGGCCATTTTAATATCAATAATTGCTTAAATATCAATGAAAATCATAAAATAAACAAACTTGGTGGGTAAAATTTATTACTCTGGAGTGAGACATGTACAATATGTAAATACCAAGTTGTATAACACCAAATTAAATGAAAAATATAAGAAAATACATATACAAAGTAAAAACGATTGATGTTTATCATTTACCTGTAAAACGTAATATCTGCTTATTTCTTGCCGCTATAACTTTAACACTGATATGTCAAACAATAAACCATTGTAATAAACCAATTATTAAATGTCGTTTAATTCAAAAATGAGAAATAAACACGAACCGAAATGATTAGCACCAAAATAATGGCGGCCAATAGATAATCGGCACAGAATACTACGTGTGCTCGATATACTTGTTACGCGTCCTCTCTTTATTTCCTTGTCTAAGAATTTTATGAAGACTAGAGATAAGAAGACGAATCGGCATACTCAAAATACGGTCCGAAAAAACGCATGCTTCTATAATTAACCGCATGGGCGCTGGTACTGCATACGTTGTTCAAAATACATGGCTTCTTATAGGAATTATACGTAATTTTGTCAAAATAAAAATAAACGTGTTTACAGCAAAATAAAGCACAGAACATACTGTTGCATTTATTTCTAAATAAGTATTGCATGTTTTAATTGATAAATTATTTAATTTTATCTATATAAAATACAAATTAGGTATGTATGACCAAATTCGAAAAGATTTCTTAATTGCTGAAATTTGATAAGTACAATTTTGTAGCAAATTTTTTTTTGAATTGAAGCAACATAAAGTTTTAAGAGTAAAATAAAACACAGTTAACAGATTTTTTATTGTTCTAATACAAGTATAAAGGGAGATTTGGGAATGTATCTGTATACAGATGTAAGGAAAGTATAGGAATCATGATTTTTTTCGACCTCGAGTTTTCGACGGATTTTTACGTTTTGAGGTCCCCTGAATCCGTTTCGACTATTTTCGCGATGATGTGTGTGTGTGTGTGTGTGTGTGTGTGTGTGTGTGTGTGTGTGTGTGTGTGTGTGTGTGTGTGTGTGTGTGTGTGTGTGTGTGTGTGTGTGTGTGTGTGTGTGTGTGTGTGTGTGTGTGTGTGTGTGTGTGTGTGTGTGTGTGTGTGTGTGTGTGTGTGTGTGTGTGTGTGTGTGTGTGTGTGTGTGTGTGTGTGTGTGTGTGTGTGTGTGTGTGTGTGTGTGTGTGTGTGTGTGTGTGTGTGTGTGTGTGTGTGTGTGTGTGTGTGTGTGTGTGTGTGTGTGTGTGTGTGTGTGTGTGTGTGTGTGTGTGTGTGTGTGTGTGTGTGTGTGTGTGTGTGTGTGTGTGTGTGTGTGTGTGTGTGTGTGTGTGTGTGTGTGTGTGTGTGTGTGTGTGTGTGTGTGTGTGTGTGTGTGTGTGTGTGTGTGTGTGTGTGTGTGTGTGTGTGTGTGTGTGTGTGTGTGTGTGTGTGTGTGTGTGTGTGTGTGTGTGTGTGTGTGTGTGTGTGTGTGTGTGTGTGTGTGTGTGTGTGTGTGTGTGTGTGTGTGTGTGTGTGTGTGTGTGTGTGTGTGTGTGTGTGTGTGTGTGTGTGTGTGTGTGTGTGTGTGTGTGTGTGTGTGTGTGTGTGTGTCTGTGTGTCTGTGTGTCTGTGTGTCTGTGTGTCTGTGTGTCTGTGTGTCTGTGTATCTGTGTGTCTGTGTGTATGTGTGTCTATGTGTCTGTGTGTCTGTGTGTCTGTGTGTCTGTGTGTCTGTGTGTCTGTGTGTCTGTGTGTCTGTGTGTCTGTGTGTCTGTGTGTCTGTGTGTCTGTGTGTCTGTGTGTCTGTGTGTCTGTGTGTCTGTGTGTCTGTGTGTCTGTGTGTCTGTGTGTCTGTGTGTCTGTGTGTCTGTGTGTCTGTGTGTCTGTGTGTCTGTGTGTCTGTGTGTCTGTGTGTCTGTGTGTCTGTGTGTCTGTGTGTCTGTGTGTCTGTGTGTATGTGTGTCTGTGTGTCTGTGTGTCTGTGTGTCTGTGTGTCTGTGTGTCTGTGTGTCTGTGTGTCTGTGTGTCTGTGTGTCTGTGTGTCTGTGTGTCTGTGTGTCTGTGTGTCTGTGTGTCTGTGTGTCTGTGTGTCTGTGTGTCTGTGTGTCTGTGTGTCTGTGTGTCTGTGTGTCTGTGTGTCTGTGTGTCTGTGTGTCTGTGTGTCTGTGTGTCTGTGTGTCTGTGTGTCTGTGTGTCTGTGTGTCTGTGTGTCTGTGTGTCTGTGTGTCTGTGTGTCTGTGTGTCTGTGTGTCTGTGTGTCTGTGTGTCTGTGTATCTGTGTATCTGTGTGTCTGTGTGTCTGTGTGTCTGTGTGTCTGTGTATCTGTGTGTCTGTGTGTCTGTGTGTCTGTGTGTCTGTTTGTCTGTGTGTCTGTGTGTCTGTGTGTCTGTGTGTCTGTGTGTCTGTGTGTCTGTGTGTCTGTGTGTCTGTGTGTCTGTGTGTCTGTGTGTCTGTGTGTCTGTGTGTCTGTGTGTCTGTGTGTCTGTGTGTCTGTGTGTCTGTGTGTCTGTGTGTCTGTGTGTCTGTGTGTCTGTGTGTCTGTGTGTCTGTGTGTCTGTGTGTCTGTGTGTCTGTGTGTCTGTGTGTCTGTGTGTCTGTGTGTCTGTGTGTCTGTGTGTCTGTGTGTCTGTGTGTCTGTGTGTCTGTGTGTCTGTGTGTCTGTGTGTCTGTGTGTCTGTGTGTCTGTGTGTCTGTGTGTCTGTGTGTCTGTGTGTCTGTGTGTCTGTGTGTCTGTGTGTCTGTGTGTCTGTGTGTCTGTGTGTCTGTGTGTCTGTGTGTCTGTGTGTCTGTGTGTCTGTGTGTCTGTGTGTCTGTGTGTCTGTGTGTCTGTGTGTCTGTGTGTCTGTGTGTCTGTGTGTCTGTGTGTCTGTGTGTCTGTGTGTCTGTGTGTCTGTGTGTCTGTGTGTCTGTGTGTCTGTGTGTCTGTGTGTCTGTGTGTCTGTGTGTCTGTGTGTCTGTGTGTCTGTGTGTCTGTGTGTCTGTGTGTCTGTGTGTCTGTGTGTCTGTGTGTCTGTGTGTCTGTGTGTCTGTGTGTCTGTGTGTCTGTGTGTCTGTGTGTCTGTGTGTCTGTGTGTCTGTGTGTCTGTGTGTCTGTGTGTCTGTGTGTCTGTGTGTCTGTGTGTCTGTGTGTCTGTGTTTCTGTGTGTCTGTGTGTCTGTGTGTCTGTGTGTCTGTGTGTCTGTGTGTCTGTGTGTCGCATAACTCATGAATCGATACACAGAAAAACACCAAATTTTAAACTTAAGCTTTGTTCCACTGTCCAATGTGCTGATTAGATTTTGGGCAGTGTCGGAACATCTGGGAGGGTACTTTATAGGTGGTCATTTTTATATTTTATGAAATATATCTGTTATTTACGTTTGGGGAAGAAAATTCTTCAAATTAAAGTTACGTCTTATATTATCTAAAATTTTTGTTCTTTACAAAATTTTCCTAAAATGGTCCGTATTCGAGAAATTTGACAAAATGTAAAAAAATATTTTTTTTATAAAAATTGTTCAGACAAAAGTTGTTTGTAATATAATTCTCTATAATTTTTATCCTATACATAATTTCTCTAAAATGGACCGTATTTGAGATATTTGAGAAAATGTGTAACTTTCGAAATTTGAAGAAACCTCAAAAACGGATAAAGAAAAAAACATTAAATTTTAAACTTAAGTTTTATTTCGGCCTGATGTGAAATGATTAGATTTTGGACAAAGTCGGAACATCTGGGGGGGGTACTTTATGGAGGGCCGTTTCTATATTTTATGGAATATATCTGTTATATATGTTTGGAAAAAAAAATTGTTCAAATAAAAGTTATTTCTAATATTATTATCATCTATAATTTTTGTCTTATGTCAAAATTTCCTGAAATGGTCCGTATTCGAGAAATTTGACAAAATGTGCAAAATTCTGATTTTTATGACAGTAATGGAAAAATTGTAGGAAAAGTGCTAAATTTAAATTTTTTTGTATTTTTATTTCCAATGAATATCTATAGAAAAATGTTTCGAGGTAGATGTATGTGGAAAATGTATATATTTATTTTATCCTCTAAACATTTATGGAGGTGCTGCAATAGGTTGTACAAAATAACCGGAAAAAGCCTATAATAACTAGATAGGAAAGTCATGTGTTGGACACATCAGATTTTTTTGCTAACAGTACCATCAGTAAAAATAGTCTCATAATATTTGATAATGGGGTCTATTCTGTAACAATTCCTTTATATTTAACGGCCTTTAAAAATATTGGCGGCTTTTAAAAGTATATTTGTATTCGTTAATTTACTTCTATCATTATTTAAACAGATTTCTTTAAGATAGTCCTCTAATGTATTTTAAAGATCCGTTCAAATAGTGACCGAATTAAAGAAGAAAATATTTTTAAAGGCCGTTAAATATAAAGGAATTTTTACAGAATAGACCCCAATATCTTCTAAAAAGTATAGAACAGCATTATTTCTAGAAAGTGTTTTATCGGCACTAGGGATGATATATATGCTGCCACTGTTCTAAACGTTTAATATCATATAAAAAATATTTACATAGACACAACGGGGGTTCAAAAAAAAATAGATAATAATAATAATAAAAATAAATATTAATAATTTTCTTCTTTTCATATTTCTAGCAACACTAATAAATATTTTTATTAATGAATGTAAAATGTAAATCATTATCACATTTTGGGAAGAAACATTTTTTCCTACTTAACATTTATATAAAAACATCAAAATTAAATTAATTGATTTGATTGACACAACACACAAATTCTTGATTTACGGATGACAGTGCTGTCGCATTGCCATTTTTTTGTTTATTAGTTAACGTTCTTTAAAATAATGAAACTAAAAATATGATGAAAGTTTAAACATAAATAATACTTTTAAAAACATTTGATATTTTATATGTAAAAGATATTTGTTTAACGATATTCTAGAAGTCTAAAAGTAAGACGCTGCACACAAAAGAACGTATATTACTTCTCGAAAACCGTCTAACCGGCAACGTTGTGTGGCTATTGGTCTATTCATAAATTTTAAAAAAATAATTACTCTGGCAAATGAATAGATAAAAAAATTTCAAACGTAGCTTTATTTTGAACTGTATTATTCATAAGAAAAATTTCAAAATTGTTGAACATGAGAGCCTCCTTCTTCTTTGAAGTCGGTTAGAAAGCGACAAATTATCCATATAAAAATATGACATTTTTTTATAGGCTTATTATCATAATTGGTAGTGCTAACTCCACCGTGTAGTAAGCACTATCAGGAATTATTTTGAAAGGGGGATGAGCGACAAATTTTCTTTTTCTACAAAAAATTTACGACAAAAAGTGACAAATTCTCCAATATTCAAAAATCTAACATTTTAAAATAATAGTACTAACTTTGCGGACGTCCATATAGCAGAGTTTTACAAATAGTAAGTTAACCTTACTTTATTTCTGCAAACCCGTCTATTATTTTATAATCTTCTGTTATAATCTTCTATTTATTATATAATTAAATTTTTTATTGTCAGTTTTAACTTCTAAAAATATTCAACGTTCTTTAAAAAAATAGAAATTAAATTATATAGATATGATTTTGAAACATATACACGTTGGAAACATGTATTTAAAATAATTCGATTGAAAATAACACATCGTCAGATATCTTGGCGAAATGAGGTAAATAAAGAAGAAAACATGGTATTAACTTACGTACACGCTTCTTACGTGCCTTTGATAATTCTGTAGGTATGTTTTTTCTTGCGTAACACCGTATCTGATAATTTTTCTCATTCTGATAAAAAACTGTGTCAAGAAAAATACATTTATTCTTTTAAAATAAAGAAGAAAAACAATAAAATCTTAAAGCCGTGTGTCATAAAATAACTAATCCTTTGGCTAATTAATACTACAGAAAAACAAAAGAGATAGATTATATTCAATACTCTAGATCAGTCCTTTCAAAGGGCTAGATTTGAAAACCCGTAATTGTACGAGGGCCGCCAGGAGAGGCCTGAACCTACAATAGTCGGTAAAAAAAAGGTCGACACCTTTCATTTATAAACCAACTCCTGCTAAAAATAAACTTTCAAATTGAAAATAGCTTTTGAAAAAATTTAATTATTTTTTCTGTTAAAATTCTACAACTACGATCTGTACTACAAGAATAATGAATGTATAATGATGTTAAAAATAAAAAAAAAACTAGATAAAATGCATAAAGTTCTAATCAGCGGTTTCCCAGAAACTGGTAACTCGGATAACGCCGACATCTGCAGGATCTGTTACTAGGTCTGATATAATTTGCCACTCATATTTTGGTAAGCCTTTTTTGTACAATTAGCCATCGCATCGGAATTTTTAATAATTTTTACGTAAAAGGCTTCAGTATTCTAAGAAATTCTTCATGTATTCGTTTAATTGGGTATTTAGAAGCAAAAATATTGTTTATTATTCGCGCTCATGAGCCTATATAATAATTGCAAATGGTTACAACGTTGCCAACTATCAGTTAAAATGTTGAATATTACATAAAACCATAGAAGTGACTCTTCTTTCGAAATATCAGAATTGTAATAGGTAACCACTATAATATAATGTATTCATCTCATTCTGGCAAGGTGTGTTGTAATTCGTAACTTTTCATTTTATATATCTACTTATTTATTACAAAATTTCAAAAAAAAAAAAATGTTTTGCAGATAATACAAATTTGCAAGTTACGCTTTTGATCACAATAATATGTGTACACAATATCATTATCTTCATAGCGTCAAAATATTCATATTTTGTTACCA
>OV651815.1:19628996-19647996 GCA_927349885.1 Psylliodes chrysocephalus | reverse complement strand
TGCCTTAGATCCCTTGGTGACCTGGCACCCAAAATAGTTTTACTCTATTTCGGTCTGCCAGTGTTCTTAGTTCTTCGATGCATTCCCATACCAGCCTCGACGTAACTTTCTGACTCGATATGGCCTTAAGTGCCGGTTGGCTGTCTGACATTATTTGAATATGCTGATTTTCGACAGCTCTTTCACTGTTCGTTTTTGCACATTGCAAAATTGCGTATACCTCGGCCTGAAATACCGGGGAATGTTTCGGGAGGGTTTATTTGGGTTTTATAAAAATTATTTATTGATCAAATCTTAATGACCTTCAATAGATTTTCTGAATCAAATGTAAATTTAAAGAAACAATTTTCAATGTATACAAAAAACAGTTGTATATTTTTTCTTATAGATTAACATAGCAGCTCAAATTGAAGAAACAGTTTTGTGAGTATTTGACACAACGACCAAAAACTACTAAACTAATTCATTTATTCAAAATTAAACCCATATTTATTTCAATCATTTAGATTGTGTTTTATATTAGGGAGATAGAACTGTCGCATCGGCTGCCGCTAATTTGATTGGGCATTATTTGTGCGAGTTTGTTTATCTGAGGAGCAAGCATTTGTTTTATAAATAATTCAGTACTTACGTCTACATATTGCTGTCATACTTTTAACTATGATAGTTGCAACGAGAAAAATATATTAAACTGATAATAACTGATAAGAATGCAAACATACTTCCTTAATGTCATTTTTAAAACCGTTTGTATGTTTTAGAGCCTTATATTAAGCCAATACCGGATTATAACTATAAACAATCCTTGTTACATAACGTACACATATTCATAATTTGACAACTAAGTAGATAACACCGTGAATGTTTGCAGTTAGGCATTCCAAACAAATGAATTGCCAGTGGGAAGGTTTGGTATATCTAAGGGTGGCGACATACGGTGTATTCTATGTACTTTAAGTAAAATCATGAATAATGGATTTTATGAAAGAGTAAAACCAAATTTGGTAGATTTTCACACTTTTATTTTAAAATTGAAAAAGAAGTTGTACTTCGAAACATATGTCATGTTAGTATTTTTTTTAAAAAAATTTATTTTTAAAATAATAGTGTGAAAATCTACCAAATTTGGTTTTACTCTTTCAAAATTAAATGGATTTTCATCAAGTAAAGGCCGAAACAATAAATAATAATGGAATACATTTAAATATTTTATGTCAAACACAATAAAAATAATATTTAAAAAACCTACCTATACATTTCTTCATAAATTGGCAGGCTTGGCGACTACTACTTCGAATAAAAATAGCGTCCAAGTTGCAAGACTATGTCGCTACTCACTTAGATATACAAGAATTTCCCACTGGCACATATTGTTTGACAGGTCGTTGGAATGCCTAATTCGATTTTTTTAAACAAAATTTGTCTAGTAGATGCTCATCGTTGATTTTAAAGTGTTGAATTGCGAATTTATAGTTCTATATCATTGTTAAAACAAAAAAATACATGAATAGAAAAGCAATTTTTTATTATTATTATTATTATACTCTTCACACATCTGTGAAAAGTATTATAGGTTTACTTTGTCTGTCTGATGTCATGTTTTTTGTCCGCACGATAAGTCAAAAACGAATAGGTATCAGAGTTGGGTCTGATACAGGAAAAAAGTATTCGAATACCGGATACGCATACTTACAATGTATCCGGATACTTTCTAGGATACTTTCACCTAAAAAGTACTCGGATACAAGTATCCGGATACTTTAAAGGATACTTTTAAAGTGAGTTAAAATAATGTTTTCACACCAATAGTTATAATTATGCAATAAGATTGATTACGAGTAACAATAAACTACTAGGCATAAATAAATTATCGAAAATGGAAAGCGATATAATAGAAACAGGAAAAAACTACTCAATAAATTGTTTTTTATTTTTATTCTGTGAATATAAAACATTAAAACAAAATGAACAATAAAACATAAAGGTGCGTGTGAATAAAACGAGTCGCGCCTAAACCGCGCCAAAAACCAGCCAGTGTCGTATCTAACGAAATGAGCTCGTTGTTGGCGCGACTTGCCATGTTTATACAACCATTCGATATTCTCGTTAGTGTCAGATAAATTCGACAATCCATTTTTTGTAGATCCTCCGAAGAGCGGCACTTGGTAGAGTCGAGAGCATCGAAAGGAGGAGAAGTGAGAGATTGCTGAATGTTTCGTTCTGACATAGGCAAAGCAGGCTCGTATCTTTGATCTTGTCAGATCTGTATACTTTATTGATGTTGATGACGACATAAATAACACATGATCAGTAACATTATGAGCAACAACGTCATACATGTATTTTGTCGACTACATTTTAAGAACTACTTACCTTTGCATATACTTAGGCACTAAAACTGATACAGAAAGTTTAGTTATATTGCACTATATAAAAACACAGAAACAACCGTCTCTTGTCTTTGCTAACTGAAACATAACTGGGCTAATGGAACCTCCACAAGTTCGTGACGCTAACACCGGACAAGGGTTTGCAGGATTTTTCCTGTAAAAACGTGCCGCAAGATGCTGAATCCCGACCGTCTGTATACTGGGTGAATCGTCGAATTCATCCTTGGTGATGAGAAATTTTTTTGCGTTATTTCAAATTTTACAAAGTGCACCAAACAAAACTACAAATCATAATAAAATAATTATTTTACTATTTTTTATTTAAGTAGGTGCCTATTGCAATTGTGTCTTAAATATTGTAATATTGAAAAATACGTATTTTATTTCTAATTATAAAGGGTTGCTCAAAATATTTCGATTATATATTTCAATAGAGATAATATGGATTGGATTAGTTACGATTGTGGTAAATAATTTAAAAGTATCCGAATGCCGAAAAAAGTATCCGGTATCCAGATACTTTCAAATTTGGTCACGGGTACGGATACCGGATACAAAATTTGAAAAGTATCCGGATACAGCTTTCGGATACACATTAAGTATCCGGATACTGTATACAGAAGTATCCGGATACTACCCAACTCTGATAGGTATACCAAGAATTCTTATTCGCGAAAAATGTGCTTTAATATTATTTGAAACCCTCTTCAGTTAGCGAAGTTACTGAAGAATTGGTGAACAATTTGATATAACTAACACAACCATTTCATGAGTTACACGAAGATATATAGAGTAACTACTTCGATTTAGGATCGATTTTTGAGACTGTCAGCATTAAGACAACATTTTGTAACAGCTCGGACCCTTTAAACCCAGCTTCGGGATGCTAATGATTTAGAAGTTTGTACAGAAACTGTTTGTCAGCGACTAAGGGAACATAATTTGAGGCATAGGATAGCTGCTGAAGGTCCAGCTCCACATACTTTGATTACTATACGAGGCAAGAGAGAGGTCCGACACGCCCAACATAGGGCGCGGCCATTTTGAACCCTGTTACACAGTTTACATCTAAAGAATCAGATCGCTCACTCTGCGTCGGCACTTAGGATCTCAATGTTTCAGTTTATACACTGTGCAACTCGGATAATACAATATATGACAACCGCCTATAATAAAACAGCAGTCTTCTGCGTATCCTAAATTTGTATCCATGGAGTGGATGTTATTTTGGAACTTTCAACTGGTCCGAGTGAGCTAACTGATTCTTTAGCAATAAACTGTGACTTCAAAAATAATATTCAGTGACACTGACAGCAGCAAGCAAAATATCAGGTGCGTTTTAATCATCCGCTTCTGCTTCCGGAATTGTGGGTTTAGTCGTTTTAACCTGTCAGATTAAAACAAGAAAACCGACAATTCCGAAGCAGAAGCGGATGATTAAAACGCACCTATTAAAAATATTGCGCCAAGATGTAGGCAACACGTAATAAGGGTTCAAAATGGCGGAGTTTTCTATCTCCTTTTAAAAGGCACTTAGAAAGCTGCGCAGTGCGACCATTCTCCGTATAGTCTCTGCCCACCTTGTGGCATAATCTGTTGCGACTATTATTACCGTTTTACCATTCCGGCTTTTACGGAACGGCTCAAGTATGTCAATGCCTACTCTCTCGAAAGGCACTCCTACAGGTATAGGCTGCAGCAGTCCCACCGGTTTCCTGTTTTCTTGGCCTTTTCTCGCTTGACAGTCCCTACATTCTTTGACGTATTTTTCTACGTCTTTCTCGATTTTGCACTTGTTGCAAGTGGCCAGCAAATACAAGTGCGGAATCCAATGGAACAGCAATCTCAGTATGCCCGCAGTCAGGAAGAAAAACAAATAAGTCACCAGCGTCTTGATTTTGCATTTCTTGTAGCAGACGAACTGCATCTCGTCCTCCTCGCCCTTGTTGAGGTACATAGTGAATTCATCTGATTTCCGGCCTTGAAGCAGTTCCTCGTTCTGTTCCAAACTCCTGATGGCGTCCGTTTTGTCATTTCGACGAAACGCTTTCGACAGAAAACTTCTAGTGCCCATTTCTACTGAACGATATAAGTACCAGATTAAAAACTACAAAATGTTTTTTCTAACACACAAAAACGTCAGCGAAAACACGCAAAGTCTTAAAAAGAAATATTAAAACACTTTATATTTAAGTTGAATGTTAAGTAAATAAACACACTGATAATTTTTAAATTAAAAAATAAAATACTTTATTTTTAAACAGTTTTACTGTCAGCTAATAAAGTCATAGAGTCACCACCAATTCTTTTCTAGTCTCGTATTTAAATACCACCAACTTTTTTTTATGTTCAATGTCCACCAAACGAGTCCAGTGAAATTTTTGGAAATTTCTTGTATTTTGACACACAATTATTTTGTCTACGCTTTTCCAACTGCTTATCTTTCGGAGCAACGCCTTGTATAATATAATCGGCTGCTATTCTATTGATTTCATGTCACATTAATATTTGAATCAACCAAGGGGGCTAGGATATCAAGTAAACGTCATATATCCATCATAGTGGCTCCTGCAGAACGGATGTCAGTTTCCAGGTTACCGCGTTTGAACATCTAAAAAGTGAACCTTGGTATGTTCCTTTAAACGCTACACACAATGACGAAAACGTAGCTTGCGTCGAAAATTACACCATCTACACCATATCCAGCTTCCAATACATCATCCTGGCTATCGTCTTCTCCAAAGGTTACCCATATAGGAAAAGCATTTTCTCCAACTCAGGATTCATCATCAGCGCTATCATCATGACGGGAATCTCGATATACCTCGCTCTTTACCCCGCTCAATTTTTAATCAGAAATTTCGAGTTGGTACTACCGGACGACTTCAATTTTAGGTTGTATTTGCTCTTTTACGCGTTCGCTTACTTCATAATAAGCATGCTCGTCGAGTACTTCATCATCGAGAAGATATTCTTCAAGAAACTTCGCTTCAAGTTCCACAACGTCGATAAATCCAAGCGGAAATATTTGGCTGTCGAGCGCGATATTAACGCCGATAGAAAATCGTCAGATTTCAAATCGGCCACCAGTCCTATGAGTCCGCAACCCGATTGCAAAGCCGAAATCGTGGTAGAAAGAGAGAATAGGTTCGATAAAAACCACGTACTCAATAAATTGTACGACGCTCCGAACGTCGTTCAACCGCAACACAAGAGCTTGCCCGGCATCTCCACCATGTCACGTTAAGTGGTTTGTTAGGCAAACCAATTAATCGTGGGGTACGCCACTGCGTATTTCGGATCGCCCAAACGATCTTCCAGTTGAGGAAGATCTTTGCGCCACCCGAAAATACTCACTGGAGAACCTTTCTTATGATTTATTACGCTTGGCTTGGCTTTACGCTAGTTGGGAAGGAATAAAAGTCACTGCATAAAAAACTACAAATCTTTAATAAATATAAACTAAAATCCCCTGAACTGTCCAGAAATCCCCAATATAATAATACACCCCAAATATACAATATATATACACTATAAAGACTTTAAAGAACCAACTAGTTACTTTTCTCAGAAATACCTTTTTTATTTTATTTTATTTTTTATTAGATTTATAAAAAACCTTATACCCACATATTTTAACAGCAAGCTGGAATGTCACGACTTTATTTTTTATTTTTATTTTTATTGCTGTAATACAGCAGAGTATTACCTACTGCCGATTTTCGTCACAGCCGAAGAACTTATAGCCTCGGTTGTGCCAAAAATGTTGTTATTTTTTGTTTTGTCAATTTGGCTAGCTAACCCCAACATTGTTTTGAAATTGTAAAATCAGCATAACCGAATTGAGTGCATTGTTTATTTTCAACATAAAATAAAGTTTTTAATTACTAGACGAAAAGATTGTTATTGTTTTAAATAACTTTAAATGTAATATTAAACACAAATTGGAATTGAATGGAAATTAAAAAGATTGAAATAAAATTATATTTTTGGAAATGGCTTTATTAAAATTTGAGTTGAAATATATTTTTGGAAAGTACTTTATTTTATCTTTAATAAAAATCTAATTATTTTTAAATGCAATTCGTGACAATAGTAAAAGAAAATCAAAGTATGTGTCCAGCTCTAACTAGAGTTTATCGCAAAGCGAGGTTAAATTTTACCAAGGAGCAGAATGGAAACAGGTATTATTTACTGATGATAAGTTTGTATTTTGTTTGTATTACAATGACAGGTGTATGTGCGTATATCGACGCCCTAATGAACTGTATGTTCAGTGTAATTTCTTACATATTAGAGATTTTAGACGAACATGTAGTGCCATTTGCTTCATATATAGGGCAAGGTTTTTTTGTTATTGCAAGATAATGCCAGGCCTCATGTTGCTCGAGTTGTGAAAAATTATCTAGATGAAGTCGGTATCGCTAACATGGCATGGCCAGCTCGGAGCCCGGATTTAAATTCGATAGAAAATCTCTGGGATACTCTTGGGAGGATATTACACGAGGAACGTAATCTGAACTCTCTGGAAGATATATGACAAAGACTGATTCAAATATGGGAAGAATTGGACCAAAATGACATAAGATTTCTTATTTTAAGTATGAGCCGCCGTTGTCAAGAAGTTATTCGTGCCAGAGGATAAAATACTCGCTACTGACACTTTCATTTAACTTATTTCTTTATATTTTGTTTCGTGTTTTCATTGTTAAATTTTGATATTAATTTTTAATAAAATCATGTTATGTTATATAATAATGTTTTTCGTATAATGGAAAAGATAATAATGGATCTCTATTCTCATAAGTCTACTCGGTGTCACTCTGTCATTGTCAGTGGAACATCCGTTACGTCATCACTAATATAACATATTTAAAATAGAAGTTAATATTGCCTGGAACTACATACTTTGATTTTCTTTTACTATACGGAGAATGGTCGCACTGCGCAGCTTTCTGAGTGCCTTTTAAAAGGAGATTTGATCCCTTACTACGTGTTGCTTACATCTTGGCGCACTATTTTTAATAGGTGCGTTCTAATCATCTGCTTCTGCTTCGGAATGGGCCCGTTCACTTTCATTTTTGAATGTGAATTATTTATATATTTATAAAGATATTAAACTCTTTTGTCTGGTGGTACTTTTCCCGTTAAGATATTTTTGCTAGAAGTAAGGGAATTCCCATAAAATTATTTCAGTGACTCATTGCGTCAGAAAACCCCTAATTCCCTTCAGGTCTTGTATCGGTTAATAGTTAAAAGGGCACGGTTGTCGGATGTATCATTGCACCACCATTCCTCTTCTGCATTAATTAAAGAAATTTACATGATAAAAATATATTATTTTTTAAAAATAATGTGTTTATATTTTCAGATAAAGCTGGAAGCCTGACCTTTTTTAAATTTTAATAAAAACAATTAGTATTACTCAAGCTGAATATTACCAGATCGAAATTGTATTTGAGAAAATGTATCTGGTAAACGTGACAACGTTGTAAGTACTTCTAAATAGTGTTGCCTACACACACTTCTAGAAATAAATGCAACGTTGCCACGTTTACCAGATAAATATTGCAATTCAAATTTCTACTTTTTGATTATGGTCTGGTTAATTTTTGAGCCTGAGTAATAATAATTGTTTTAATTAGAAAGTAAAAAATAAGCTCCCAGCTTTAAATATTAAAATATAAGTATGAGTCAAACATTTCAATAATCACAAAAATATTTTTTTTCAACAAAGTTTTATCCTGACATTCCTTTGAGTTTTAAATAATAGTATATCTGTATGAAAAGGTTGGACCCTTTAATTTTGGGTGCAATAATGAGCTCTAGCAATTAACATATACAGGGTGTTTCATTGGTAAAGGGACTCCCTTTAACCATGGATGGAGACCACCGAGGTGCTTTCAAATAACCCATACTTAATGGGTCTTTCGACCTTTATAGCCGAGATACAGGGTGTTTTATCAATTTGGCCTATTTCTTTCCAGACTCATAACTTATTAACCACCCTGTATATGTTTTTGACATTTGGCGTTCTTATTCACCGTAACTTACCAAATCTAAAAAGGTATAAACAAGAAACGAAATCCAGGTCCGTCTTTACAAAAAATAAATAAATTCGTCCATCCTTAAAACAACATCCTGTATGTCTGAATTTGAAATTTTTGTTTTCATATTTGAAAAGAGCACAAAAAACTGAATCCAATAATGTACATTTTATATTTGCGCAGATGATTTTACTACTGAAATTATAAGTCCAAATTGTTATTTTTGAGCATTTTGAAGGTACAAACTGGAAACGGACGGAGTTTTATTAATTTTATTACGGTATGTTTAAAATTATTTAAAGAAGTATATTTCTAAAAACTACAGATATGTCAATACTTATAATTGTATGCATCTACACCATTTCAAAAATAAATTCAGGTCCGGTTTCAGGGCCAAAAATCAGAATTATTTTTTTTTTCGACTGCATCCTATATAAATTATTCCATGTAAGTTTTAATAAATAGTATGTACTATAATAATATGGAAAGAGACTAATATTCAGTAGAACAAATAATAACATTTATAACTAAAGGAAAAACACATAAATAATAACTAATTAATACATAATAAACAAATCAAAATAACAACTAATAATACAAAGAAATACAAATGTTGGAAATGAAGTAATAAACCTTATTGTTACTAAAAACTACAAGAGTTGTTCGAAATGACCTCCATTTTGTTCGATGCATTTTCTTGCTCGTTTTAAAATATAGTTGACGGCTTTTCTGAGTACATCGGGATTATTTTTCATTTCTTCGCACGCGTTTTCTATCCTCTCAACTAGTTCTTCCCTACTATTTATGGGAGTGGAATATACTTTTGTTTTTAGATGTTCCCAAACGTGGTAATCCAGCGGATTAAAGTCAGGCGATCTTGAAGGCCAGTGATTGGGAGCACCTCTGCCTATCCACGTATTAGGAAAATTTTCATTCAAAAATTATCTCACAATTAGCCGGGTAATGCGATGAAGCACCATCATGTTGAAAATGTACACCGGCTATATCTACATCTGCATTGTCTAATAGAACAGGCAACATATTTTGAAGAAAATCTAAATAAACTTTGCCAGTCAGTCTGTGAGGGAAAATATGTGGTCCAATTAATTTATTATCAAAAACGCCGCACCAAATATTTACTAAAAATTTGTATTATGAATGGGTCTCTCTTACAGCAAATGGATTTTCTGTCGACCAAATGTGCGAGTTTCGTAAATTGAACACGTTGTCTCTTGTAAACTGGGCCTCATCCGTAAATAATATGCATCTACGTACAATTCGCCGATTTAAGAGGATCCACCTACTAAAAGTAATTCTAGGAATTTCATCGCCTGCTTCTAACCTCTGTACTTCCTGAATATGATATGGGTGTAAACGATGTTTTTTTAGTCGTCGCCATACGCTGGTATGAGGTACATTAAATGCATAACTAATTCTCCTTGTGTCCAGTTCTGGATTATTATTAACCATATTTATAATATTTTGTTCCACATTCAAATGCTGCCTTTCACGATGCTCGTTTAATTGAGCTGTTGGGAATCTACCATATCTTCTCATGTAATTAAAATCGCAAATAAAAGTTTTGAAATTTGGTGAAAATACTGAAAAAACAATAATGACTGACAGAAGATGCAAATACAAATGACATAAAAATGTGAAATGCCAATTCCAAGGCCTATAAGATAATCTAATAATAAAATAATTATACCTATTTATTATTTACGAATGTAACGTTAGGTCCTAAATACCTCCTTTCGTATACTACATACACTGGCTTTCAAGATCGCCTGACTTTAATCCGCTGGATTACCACGTTTGGGGACATATATTCTCAACGACTATATTTTGTTTATATTGCGTTAAAGGTAATTAAATTTCAAGAAAGTGGGTTATTTTGAGTAATTTTACTTTGACAACATAATGTATCTTAACAAATTATAAGAACAAACGTAGCTTATTTCTATAAAAAACTACAGTTTCTCGTACTACTACGATAATTTTAGACGAGATTACAATATAACTAAAACTAACGTAGGTGGATCAATCATTTTATAGAATAATACATTTACTAAAACAGAAGTCTCTAGAAGTTT
Organism: Psylliodes chrysocephalus; assembly: GCA_927349885.1. NCBI lineage: Eukaryota > Metazoa > Arthropoda > Insecta > Coleoptera > Chrysomelidae > Psylliodes > Psylliodes chrysocephalus. Next base: position 19,637,466 of record OV651815.1, on the reverse strand, counting down.
CGCCACGGCCCTAGTACTTTCTGGAATGAATGAGTTAGTCCGACTTTTGGTGACTATAGGCGTCTCTATAGAGGGAAAATTATATCAGTAGCAATGACGGGATGGAGTATAAAATTGAAGTAGTTAAAGAGAAAAATGTGTTTTAAGATTGTCAGCGGGAACTAAAAAACTTAAAAGGTATTTTTGTTAACGAAGGTGAAGATAGATAATAGAAGAAGACTATAATAAAATAGATTGTTGAAAGAGTTATAGTTAAATAAACTAAATCTCTAAATAAATGGGCAAAGACAAAATAGTTCTGCATAATTAGCTCTTCAGTTGGTGAACAGTTATCAATAAAAAAAAAATTAAAATAATATTTTTTTACAACCTTCGATATATGAAATCCATTGATCACCCTTTACATTTATAACCAACATTGACAATATTACATGGACAGATAGAGGATCATTAAAAACGAAAGAAAAATTACTTCTGCTCATTCATCTTCCTCCAACACGCCTAAATGGTAAGAGATAGAAAACAAAAGTATATTCCACTCCCATAAATAGTAGGGAAGAACTAGTTGGGAGGATAGAAAACGCGATATAGTGCCATTTGCGTACGTCCCATTTGCGTACACGGTCAATTTTGTCACATTTGCGTACACGGGTTAGATCATCTCTTGAGTCAGGTAAAAGTATTACGAAATATAGTCCTACTTGCGTACATATACAGTTATATTAAAATTTTCCTTCACACTTTTTCCAGGCTTAGGACTGGTAGCGATTTGCTGGCGTGTTTAAAAGTTTTTTTTGTATTTTTTTTTTAGTTTTTTATTTTTTTTTGAGTTTTTTTGTTTTTTAAGAATTTACAAAAAGAATGGTATTTACAGAATATTTACAAAATGCAGAGCCATACAGTCGATTACTCTAACTTAGCGACGTAAGCTAGAGAAGTTAGGCATTTTTTAACGTCTTTTGTTTCTGTATATGCCACTATTATTTTATTAATTCTAATGTCCAACTTGACGTATTTTGTTTTTCTTCTTGTTTCCTCCAAATTCAATTCTTTTCGTTTATAAAGAAAATCACTATTTTCTGTTTCTTCTTTTAAGTGTTTAAACAACAGGTGGTGGTTTCTTTTGACCAGATGATGTAACTTGTTGTTCCATCCCTCCACGACGGTATTTGTACGATAGAGCTTGTTGCTGCAGTTCCACATATCTAGCGTATTTTCTAGCCACTGATCCACGAAATAATCGTAGAACTTTTGAAGTATTTCGTTAACGGGTGAATTTTCTTGAATGGTTAGCCAACTGATATCCAAATCTTCAAGTGGAATATACGCCAAAGCAGCACACATACGAATATGTAGTCGCAGTTCATCATCGTGCCGGTATTCCACAACTAGGCCCAACTGTTTTCGCTATATACATTGATTGTAGTGGAAATGACAGCCATTTATTGCAACGTTAGGAAACACATTCTTTATAGCTATAATCACTGCTTCCTCGAAGTCTACCGTTACTAATATTAGTTTCCAGTTTGTGGATCTTTTTATTATCGTAAATAGTCTCTCATATGTAGAGCGAGTTTTGGTTTTGAGTAGTGCATAAAGTACAGGAATTACGTTTTGCTCGTCTGTATTGCTTCCAATGTCCGCATGTATTGTATAAAGTTGAGTAAACTGTTTACTGCAACACTTAAAAGTGCCGTCCATAAAGAAAGTATTCTGGTTTGATATAATATCCTTCCCAATCGATGACGAAAATATTAAAATTCTGTCTTCGTAACCATCATCAGCGACCAGGAAGGAAGATCCATCGTTCAAAAGAAGAGGCCTTTCAGGTATTTCGACATCCGATGCACATTTTGGCTCTTTCAACAGTCCGTTTGCCTTTTGTCTGTGTCGATATAAAGTGGTCTTTACTGAAGACAACATTGGAATATCGCAGACAAAGTCAATTCCACGATCAAAAAGTGGCCTCATTTCTTCACGGTAAATGTTTGGAATGTCCTGATCAGTTTCTCGTTCTCACTTTTTGGCATTTTCTTTATGAACTTTCCCTTCTAGTTGTACCAAATTTGGTTTGCAGTTATGCTCAGATACTGACAGAACTTGGGATTTATTTATTTATGTCACAACCTCTTGTTTATTTTTTCTATGTTGTCGATACTGTTGGTCCTCAAAAATTGCTGATGGCTTCTCTTTGGTCGTATTAACTATTTGAAGTTGATCCATTTCGGAAATAAAAACGGTTATAAGACAACTGAATTAAATAATATGGCAGTAGTACACTTACTAACGATTTTACTCGAAGTGTTAAGAAATTCAAAAATCAATTATCGAATAATGAATAATGTTAAATTTCCCTAATGACCTGATACTAACGATTACTTATTAAGAGTATATAAAATTATTTTCATTTATTTAAAACGTAAACATTTTTTGACTACTTGAAAATAATAATAATTTTGTTAGTCCTTAGTTCGTAAATAGGCATCAACTTAACATACATGAAATCAACTTTTATTTTGCAATATTTTGTGTATTTTAAGTAATATAATAGGCTCTCTTTTATGTGTGTACGCAAGTAGGACTATGCATCATAATATTTTTACCTGCCACAAGGCATGACCTCACGGTGTACGCAAGTGGGACAAAATTAACCGTATACGCAAATGGGACGTACGCAAGTAGGAGGATACCAGAAAACGCGTGCGAAGAAATGAAAAATAATCCCGATGTACTCAGAAAAGCCGTCAACCATATTTTAAAACGAGCAAGAAAATGCATCGAACAAAATGGAGGTCATTTTGAACAACTCCATGGGCGTCGTTACTCAATTCTATAGGGGGGGCAAAATTTAGAAAAAAAAAACCATAGAAGAGAATTTTCTTATGATGAATTTAATTATTCTGTGACCTCATGGCTTACTTCCGGTTTTTCCAGAATAACAGAAAATCGCAATTTATTTTTTATTATTAAATGAAAACCCTTTTTCTTATTGAAAATTTGAATTTCTGGGACATGTTTGCATAAGAAGCGTGTATTGAAAATTTTCTCAGTAACATATTAAAAAAAATATGTTCCAATATGATGATCATTTTGACAGCTGACAAAAAATTTTCAATACATGATTCTTATCCATAAATGTCCCTAAAATTCAAATGTTCAATAAAAACGGGGGTTTCTATTTAAAAATTAAAAATAAATTAAGATTTTGTTATTTCCGATAAAACAGAAGTAAGGCATGAAGTCACACACCAATTGAATCCAGTATATGAGATTATTTGTCCCAAGCTTTTAAACAAATAGTTTTCATTCCAATATCTCAATTAACAACGAAGATAAAAGCGGATAGAATTATTAATCGGTTGGCTAATAATAAAAATGCTTAGATACGCCACTCGTATACGGTAAATGGGTCTCAATGGGAATTTTGAAGCCTAAAAAGATTTTATGAAGTATGTACATTCCTATATGTTTTTCCATAAACGAATTAAAAGTAACATATTTAGAAAAAAATATCCAATATGACAACCATTTTGACAGTTGACAGAAAATTGTCAATACACGATTATTATACTACTATACTATATTATACTATATTATAAAAAGAGGGTTTCCTTTTAAAAATAAAAGAAAATCTGTTATTTTCGGAAAAATCGGAAGTAAGTCATGACGTCACAGAACAATTGAATCCATCGTAAGAGAGTCTTTCAAACAGAACAAAATTAATCCGATATCTCACTGAATAGCGAAGCTAAGGGGGAGTGAAACTGTAGTAGTAAACCTAACAATGTCACCGACCTATTTGACAGAACTGATACTTAAGTTGTCATAACAAGTCTCTAATAAATAAAATAACCCAACAAAAAAAGACAAAATAAAAGTATATAGATTTATAAAACAAGTGAAAAAATTATTAATAATACTATTATTATATATTTTTATTACGTCAGCTAAAAAAAGTAGTATAATCAATACAAATCAATAATAAAACAGGTAGGTATTTACGAGAAAATGTATGAGATCTTGCCTAAGCCTAATAAGTTGTCATTGAAGAATAGGTTAAATAATGTCAAAATAAAAACACTACTATTGTATAATAACGTAGAATTAAAACGTATTAACAAAAATAATTGGTATATTTGCAATTTTAATTTATATTTTCTTCATTTTTAGTTTGAAAGAACCCATAGAAATTAATGATTAAAACTGGTTTCCTATCAATAAGTCACAAGATTGCACTTCAGCCATATACAATAATTAAAGGCAGAAATCTAATCATTTGCTAAACATTTAAGACTTAAGGGATGTTAAAGAATATCATAAAATAATAATTTATTGTTTATTTTAAACCTTTTCTGATGTCTATTATTTCCAGTATTACTGTTATTATTACAAAAATAAAGGCTTTTTCTTCTTATTATACAGCTATCTATTCATTTTTTGATTTAATTTCTATTTTGCTACTGAAAATTGTAACATAGCAACTCCGGTTGCTCATTTTATTGTTTTTAACCTATTTTTTAGTTAAAATTAAAATGTATACGTGTATTTGATACGCCAAAATTACAAAATATCGCCCTAAATTACTCGAATTATCCGCAGCTTGCGCTAGTATCGCTTTTGCTTTCCCTACCATGACTGCGCACGGTTCGAATAGATTGCAGCCATGTTTTAACATGCCTTAGCTAAACGTTCTTTCGATTAACTCTGTCGTTGGTGAAAGAGCCATAAATATTTTTTAAACCACTTTGTATGTCTGGATAAAATTCACAATGTTTGGATGCTATATCATTAATGGAGAGCTCATTGTGTGTAGGAAGCTCTTTCGTACTCCAGTTTGGTATTCAGCTTCAAAATTGTCGATTCCAAATTATTCCACTACTTTTATTTTCTAGGTAGTGAAGAAAAGTGTTGTTTTTATGCTTTTGGGATGTAACAGGCTTAAGGACAAACTAACAGAGTCTTCGGAAAAGCGTGATGTAAGCGACGTTTTAAGGGAATCCAGATATGCAATAAATATATTCAACCTATAATATTCTTCAACTATATTAGCCTGAATATTACTATTTCTATATGAGATTGTTGTTCGTAAGGCATATCTTACGCGTTGTTGATTAAGTCGCTAAAAGCCAGGGGGGGGGCAACTGCCCCCCCTTGCCCCCCCCAAACGACGCCCATGAACAACTCTTGTAGTTTTTAGTAGCAATAAGGTTTATTACTTTATTTCCAACATTTGTATTTCTTTGTATTATTAGTTGTTATTTTGATTTGATTATTATGTATTAATTAGTTATTATTTATGTGTTTTTCCTTTAGTTGTAAATGTTATTATTTGTTCTACTGAATGTTAGTCTCTTTCCATATTATTATTCTACATACTATTTATTAAAACTTACATGGAATAATTTATGCAGGGTGCGGCCGAAAAAAAAAATATTCTGATTTTTGGCCCTAAAACCGGACCTGAAATTATTTTTTGAAATGGTGTAGATGCATATCTGTAGCTTTTAGAAATATACTACTTTAAATAATTTTAAACATACCGTAATAAAATTAATAAAACTCCGTCCGTTTCCAGTTTGTACCTCCAAAATGCTCAAAAATAACAATTTGGACTTATAATTTCAGTAGTAAAATCGTCTGCGCAAAAATAAAATGTACATTATTGGATTCAGTTTTTTGTGCTCTTTTCAAATATGAAAACAAAAATTTCAAATTCAGACATACAGGATGTTGTTTTAAGGATGGATGAATTTATTAATTTTTGTAAAGACGGACTTGGATTTAGTTTCTTGTTTATACCTTTTTAGATTTGGTAAGTTACGATGAATAAGTATGCCAAATTTCAAAAACATATACAGGGTGGTTAATAAGTTATGAGTCTGGAAAGAAATAGGCCAAATTGATAAAACACCCTGTATCTCGCCTATAAAGGTCGAAAGACCCATTAAGTATGGGTTATTTGGAAGCACCTCGGTGGTCTCCATCCATGGTTAAACGGATTACCTTTACCAACTTACAAAAACTTCTAAAAACTAGCCATAAGATGAAGTTTGGCCCATTCCTACAATTCTACAACATACCCAGAATTCAAACAACTGGACTTTTATAATAAAAAAGTGCGAGATCATTTTTAAAACGTCATTTGAATCTTAAAAAATTCATCTCACTGTAACAAAAAATCTACGTATCAAATATATCTACAATATTAATTAGCAACATCGTTTGTTTATAATCATCCTCTGTACTAAAAAAATATTTTTCAACTAAAATCCCATCATTAAAATAAATATCTTTTTTTTGTTAATTCATCTGACGAATAACACAGCTGGTGGAACAGTTTTCCATCGTTTTCCTGGATTTGGCTTTGGCAGCATTTCAGGGGAAGTTCCCAAATAAATAAAACCCTCTATTCTGATTCTGCGCCACTCCCACGCACTTTCTATTCTATAAAACTGAATTTTCTAGATAATATCGTTTAGTTTTAAGTTTCAAGTTCAACGAAATTGGATCATTATTTTCTTAAAAAACCCTTCAACAATTTTTGGTAGAACGTAGCCTTTTTGGATTTAATGTAAGTAGTTTTCTATTTTTTTATATTGTTGGAATCGCGTTTAGAAAATGTTTAATTAAAAATAGGTAGGTAATAATTGATGTGCCTTTAGAAAATATATATTATAATAAATAACAAAGATTAGTCTAAGAAATCTTCTTAATATATTTTACTATTAATTGTCGAATAATGTTTTATGCGTTAGAGACAAATATGACATAAAACAAGAAGACCTCAGAATTGTACGGAATAAGAATGAACTACGCGTTAAAGTTTTAGAGAACCAGGAAGTTTTAAGACATATAATTACGAAAATTAGTAAAGCAAATTTAGAGAGTTGGAACATTACTATACTCAATCTTAGAAAAGAGCAAACCCAGAATATTCTTGTGACAAAACCATCAACAGCTAGGAACAATAGAAAACAATTTACTAAAAAGCTCTCTTCAGAACAGAACAGGACAGTGATGGTAAAATTATAACGTGTGGTGTTCCTCAAGGAACAGTACTCGGTCCACTACTATTTAACATAAGTTGAGTATTTCATCAATTTTTCTTAAAAGTGGAAAGAAAAATGAAGAAAAAGACTAAGTTATTTATCATAGATTTTATTTTTTTAAACATTTCGGCCACTGCGGGCAATCATCAGGTCAAAAAAGGGAAGGCTTTTTACATTAGGTACAAAAAGGTGAATAACAAATGTTACCTCATAGTCAATGAGAACAAATTTTATTGTTCATAAATAGTTGTTTTATAAAGCATAGCTGTCTTCTACAAACTTCCAAATTTTGTCAATATTAATAAAAGTTGTGGTAAGTGAAAAACCAATAAATTAGAATTAAACAATATCTATAAAAGCAATATTCGTTAATAAGTAGTCGTATAATTGTCCAATGTGCGATAAGAAAGAAGGAGGGAGGGTGGGGGGGAGTGGGAAGTAGATGAGAGTGAGGAGGAAGAAGAAAACAAGAAAGAAAATTGTAGAAGCCAAACAAATGTGAAAGAGAAAGAAAGAAAAAAGTTATTAACTAATAACAACAATGCATACAATCCCACCTGCTAAGTTGGTAAAAATCTACTATAAGTAAGAAAATTAGGGACTGAATCCTTTGTTGGTAAACATTAATAATTAGTTTAAAGAAGTTAGAATTATTTATTTATGTGCGCTTTCTCTAAATTATTCGAGCAACTAATTTTCAATAAATTACACAATTTCGTAGCAAATAGCATTGCTAAGAAGCAGCAGGGATCTGTGGCTGGAAGATCTATTAATTCTAATATGTTTATATTTACAAATTAGGAAAATAAGACATTAAAAAAATACTTTAAGCTTAATTCCATTTTTTAAAGATAACTAGAATAAAGATATAATGCTTGGCAATCTATATTTTAGTTTTTATATTTTTGCATTTCTAAATTCTTTATTTTTGTTTCTATAGTATATAGATATAATTTAAATAATATTTGAAACTTTAATTTAAATATTATTAAAATAAAAAAATATAAAACTAATATTAAAGATTCCGCACACAAACTTTGTTAAGGCAAGTCTTAAAAATTTAGTTAAAAAATGTAAATTGTATAAATGAATAAATTTTATTTTGAATTTGATTTCATATTATACTCTTCACAGTTTAATAGACCCCCTTAACTCCCATTTTCAATAGGATTTTTTTTCAGAATCAATAGGCTTCATCCCCTTATACAGCCTAATTTTTCCTAAAGGTTTCATGTTGATATCGCCATTGGTTTTTGATTTCTATTTTTATTATTTTGACCCTCATTTTATTTAGAATTTTTTAATTCAATATGCTTTACTCCTAATAGAGCTTGTTTTTTGTCAAACATTTCAAGTTGATATTATTGGTTTCAACCCCCCTTAACTCCCCATTTTTATTCAATTTTTTTTCAGAATCGGTA
>OV651815.1:19450515-19628496 GCA_927349885.1 Psylliodes chrysocephalus | reverse complement strand
TGTTCCGATGAAAGAAGACAGATATGACTTGATGAGTTTGCGTTGCATTCGATCTAACAGTTGCACGACAAGGTCACGTAACCAGAAAATATAACAAGAGTTTATTTTATTTCGAATACGAGGGTTGATCTCAAAATAAAGAAGTATAGTGAGGAAAGTAAACAATGTTTTGTATCGTCATGATAATATCGTTGTATGAAGATATTATAGTAGGATAATGCAACAGTAAAAAGTGTTGGATGCAATCTCGAGCGCCATCTACTGACGATTTAATGAAGTAGTCAATTTTTATAGCTATGCAGATACGCCCTCTACGTCTTCTTTTCGATGAGACACGTGGCCTCTACTATGTATCACCTACCTATTAAAGTTAAAAACATATCTATATTTATTTAAAAATAACAATTCATGATAAAAGAAAAATTAAATGTAATAATCAAAATTTATTCCAGTTGACAAAACCGTACAAATACAATTTTTGGATGAAGGTGATAAAAAGTGGTTAAGGAGTTAGGTCAATATTTTGGTTATGTGCGGTTATGTCAATGTATATAAACAGTAACAACTAATAACAATGTCCAATGTTTTAAATAAATTGAAAAGTTCCAAGTAGAAGACAAAAAAGGAATAAGCTTCTAAAAATGTTACATGTAATCTAAGTACCTCTAATTGGACGCAATAAGCATCTTTTACCAATAACTATGTCTGCCAGTCTGGACTAAGTGTTGGAAAAGTTTATAACCATAAAAATAGCTGAATATTTTTATAGTTTTCAAAATTCGAACAAGCTTTGCTACAAAATTTCATCAAAGCTATCAACAGTTTACAAGAAATTGAGTTAAGGAAAGAGAAAATCACTAATCAGGGAAAAATCAGTCCCTAACACTGGAAAACAAATTTAAAAAAAAATAGCAGTCACAGGGATATATTAGTGACTTCCAAATGTAACTTGGCTGTTGTACATGAATATAAGAAAAAATGTTCTCTCGGATGGCTCTGAGTGTTGAAATAAATCACCTTGAAAAAAAGTTTTCAATAGCTCCGCTCTTTGATTAGAAACAGCTCAATACAAAATCAATAGACCTACAAGTGGTCTATCTGTGGCAGATATATTCAGTTAGTCTTTATATTTCATTATGCAATGTTACAAGGTTCAACAACTTGTCAAAATGGTTAAAATTTATATTCAAAATCAGTGCTCTATTTAGTACAGAATTCTACGAACGACACAATAATTATAAAGTCCTAACTTTTAGCATAAAAGAAAATCTTATGAACATTTTTTTATAATTTATCACGGTTTGGAAAATTATCTTTGTAAATATTTGTATCTATAGTTATATTTAATCCAGGTTAAGTGTCAGTGCGCAAGTGTTTTGTTAAGTATGAACAAAATGCGCCCATTCTGTATATACGTTTATTAATAAGTACTCTAGTTTTTGGTTAAGTAATTAATTGTAACATAGTGATTTTCTTGTGATAGTTCCTGATTTAGATTATGGATTAACGTTTCTGTATATAACTTCGCTGTTTAGTAATAAACGAAGTCAAAACCGGAACACATGGTTTTATTCTGGAAAGTATTTTTAAATTGAATCACGCACGCCGTTCGAGTGAAAATGTTTTAAGTAGTTCAAAACAACAATCACTATTTTTTATTGTTTATAGAATAAAGCCTTTTAGCTAGCTCAGACAAAACTGATTAAATAAATAAATTAATATCTTATTATTTGCATTTTTTTATTTCAACTGGTTGACTATCTCAAAAAACTAAAGCCAATCAAGCAAAACGTGAATCACATTTCGCTTTTCAGGAGAACGATGACTCAAGTGAAAATTAATAATTCCACAGAAATAGCAAATTAAAAAAAAATGTAATATGAAACTTACAACTAAGACGTTAAGGAAAAGTTTGGAAATAATCGATGGGGAATTCGAGATAGCAAATTTATTTTAGTTTTAGACAGAACAACTTTATTTTATTCTTTTGGAAACAATTGAAGATTTATAGGTCGGGGAAGCGATTTGAAATCGGTAAAACGTTCGCCCAAAAACGCTCTTAAACCCCCGTCCACAAAATCACTGTTAACCAGTGTAATTTATAAATATATTTACACATAAATTTACAAGCAAATTAAATAAAATATTTAAGAATAGTAAGATTAATAATTATTGTCATTGATTGAACCGAATATTCAGTCCAATAGGCTCTCGACCGAAGTCCTTTCCATTTTTAGAATATTATATTTCAAATTCAAAAATTTTATGTTTTGTTCCAACACGGATTTAATAACAGATTTGTAAATTGTTTTTGTTTATTTGAATGTTAAAAGTTCTTAAAACTAACTTTAACATATATTTCCCATGCTGGCGCTTAGTGTTCAAATAATGAGACGATTAAACGAAAAAGGCTTACGAGAGCCAGTTGCCCTCTTTTGGTACACAATACAAATGTTTCCTTCTTTTTTCTCTTGTAGAATATGAACACACCAGCAGTGGAGCGCACAATAATGGTATTTTAAGTCGTTAAGCATGATTGCTCAACCCAGATTCAATCACAGATAAAAACATTCTTTCTTGTTTTAGAAAAAATATGAAAAATGTAATTAATGCAATCTTTCTGCTAAATTTTGTAGTATTTTGATAACAGTTCAGAAAAAAAAATAGTAGTAGTCGGTAACTAAACTTCACGAAATCCAAAGTTGAGCACTTAACGTCCTGAGCAATGAAGGTTTATGTCAACGTTGATTATCTATTCAAATAAGTAACATTCGCATTTTTTATATTTTCGCTTCATCACTATAGGGCATGCAGCAAAGAATTTCCATGTACAAAAAAAATTAAAATTTTTTAATTTTGCCTTTTGAAAATAATACTCCCAAATGTGCTACTGATTCCGCTACCATAAATTGGTACTCGATTCGTTTTCAAATAGTGTTAAAAGTTGAAAACTGAAAATTAGTGGCTTACATATTTTTTTTACTTAGTATAATTTCACTAAACGTGTTTGACTGTTTGGTATTATAAGTTTACCTAACAGCAAAAAAATCTGTTAGTTAAATTTTATCAGTGCCGATTTTAGTAAAATTATATTGAATAATAAAATTAAAACTACCTATATATTTACCCATTATTACTTTTTTAATTTTCAACTTAACATCCTTATTTCAGAACATTTTAACCAAGCATATTTTATTTTCGTCTATTCGTCTCATTTTGAACAATAATCTTCAGTTGTTCATGTCCTATTCTTAATTTGATACCATTATATAAAAGTGAATAGAAATTAACAGCGTAAAACTACTCAAGTTTTAATTAACCATCAGCGATCAATCCAAAATCCAACAATAATATAGAAAAAAATGTTCCCTCATAGTAAAATTCCAACCAATCTCAACTCATTCAATCTTTTCCAAACAAAAACTGGTTTATTTTATTATATTGATTATTTTGGCATTTTATGTGACCTTTAAATACCCTTTTGTAATAATTTGCAATAGTAAATTGTAACTATAAAAATACATTACCGAAGACAAGTAGAAATGAAAGAGAAGATTTTAAATTATAATTCATACTCAAGCACAGACATGACCTAAAGACCTGACTTGGACCACAAATACAGTATCGCCATCTACATTCTATGTCCATCGTCTTCCAATGATATGTCCATAAGGTTACCCTACTATATTATCTTCATACAACGATAGAATGTTTGAAATCCTTGATGGGAACAAGTCGACTGGCTCTATAAACGAATGCGTGAACTAATATCATCGATAAAGAAGGTAGACAATGGTATTACCGCGTATATTATTTGAAATTTTGGCATGTATTTTATTTCTCAATTTTCTTCGTCATTACATCAATTTGAGAATTGATTTAAACGTAATTGTAATTGGTTTTTAATAGACTATTTGCTTGTCTCCGTAAAAAAATTATATTTTTTTTTATAATTGTTTAAACTTTTATTTTATTTTTTTAAGTTGCATTATTGACATTAGCGTCAGCAACTGCTCTGATTTATTTAAAAAATGTCTACCAAATCTTAGGTCTTCATCTATTATAGTTTTAAAATTCATTTGGAAATAAAATTAAATGCAATTTCAGAGCGTCACGTGGTGGCACTAATTTTAACCATGTTCCCGCCAATTTCATGAAATCTAAAAGATTCTATAGCTGCGTTCAATGAGACATAGCCACATACTTTGATTTTCTTTTACTATACGGAGAATGGTCGTACTGCGCAGCTTTCTGAGTGCCTTTTAAAAGGAGATAGAAAACTCCGCCATTTTGAATCCTTATTACGTGTTGCCTACATCTTGGCGCAATATTTTTAATAGGTGCGTTTTAATCATCCGCTTCTGCTTCGGAATTGTCGGTTTTCTTGTTTTAATCTGACAGGTTAAAACGACTAAACCGACATTTCCGGAAGCAGAAGCGGATGATTAAAACGCACCTGATTTTTAGTTTGCTGCTGTCAGTGTCAGTGAATATTATTTTTGAAGTCACAGTTTATTGCAAAAGAATCATTTAGCTTACTCGGACCAGTTGAAAGTTCCAAAATAACATCCACTCCAGGGATACAAATTCAGGATACGCAGAAGACTGCTGTTTTATTATAGGCGGTTGTCATATATTGTATTATCCGAGTTGCACAGTGTATAAACTGAAACATTGAGATCAAAAGTGCCGACGCAGAGTGAGCGATCTGATTCTTTAGCTGTAAACTGTATCACAGGGTTCAAAATGGCCGCGCCCTAGGTTGGGCGTGTCGGACCTCTCTCTTGCCTCGTATAGTAATCAAAGTATGTGGATATAGCGATTTCAACCGATACTAATCACATTCGTTTTACGATTGGTATCGCTTTGTATCGATCCGTATCATTTTGGAGCATTTCATTTTTACGCTCCTTTCTGCTGCGATTGCGAAATTTGAGCGGGAAAGCTAATAAAAATAACCAAAAATAACCTAAAACTCATAAAATCTATTGCTATTTGCGATTGCTTGAAAAATATATCTTTAACAATCTGGATGTGCTTTACATAGTGACAAAAATTATAAAAGAAAATATCTAAATATAAAAACTATTGTAGATTGTTGGTCAAAACTCCAAGTGACAAACAAACAAGTTTACTTTCAATTGTAAATGCTACGTTTCATTAAACTATAATTATTGTCGTTCGATACTTTAATTTATTAAAATTGAACGTATGTAGCGTACCGTTCAGCAAGCTGATCCTGCTACCCTAATCGCATCAAGAATTCGATACACTCATTAAACGCAGCTAATGTAAAAGGTTAAGGTATGAAATAGACGAAAATTTCAGCAAATGTTGCCATTTTACTGCCTATGATCAATCTAACGGTATAACCTTAGAATATAAAGTAGTATATTCTAACATTTGTGTTTTATCTGATAAAGATTTCAAAGATTCAATACAATTGTAAATACATGAACCAAGGCAGGAGCATTTTGAACGCCACTTGTAGCTTTATGTACATCTAAACTTAAGTTTAATAAATCCCAATGTTTTTTTAAATCATCCGTCTCTTTTAAAATGAGAATTTTAATTTTCTTCAAATTAACAAGATTACGTCCCTGACTTTGTACTCCATCCAGTTGCAAGTTGTAAAAGAGGAAATTAAATAATCATTAAGAACAGACGGAAAAGATTGTATCTTGTCCAATTTGAGAGATGGGCGATAAAATTGAAGCAGAGGTATCATACACGCCTGTTGTCAGATTAGAATTACATTTTGACGAGATATCATTCATAGTGTTTCGGAGGTTTCAGTACAGGATCGTTATAAGGTACAAGGATATTTTTGTAAATATGATATATACCGTGTTCTATCATATTGTAGTAATCATACAATTTATAGATTTTCGTAATTTTTATTATTTAAAACCGTTCCCCGACTGTTAAAATAGCACCTTAAGCACACTGTCGTATATGTTATAATTTGGTAGGACAGTCGAGGAACACAATCAAAATCTCGAGAATGTATTGCAAAAAATTAGTGCTAGCGGCTTGACATTGAATCATGATAAATAAAAAATATAAAATACGATTTTTAGGACACATTGTAACTGGAGAAGGTATTTCTCCTGATGACCATAAAACCCGCGCTATTCGTGAAATGAGATCTCCTAAAAATAAAAATCTGTTTTGTCCAACACATGACTTCCTATCTAGTTATTATAGGCTTTTTCCGTTTATTTTGTACAACCTATTGCAGCATCTCTATAAATGTTTAGAGAATAAACTAAATACATACATTTTCCACATACATCTACCTCGAAACATTTTTCTATAGATATTCATTGAAAACGAAAATACTGAAAAATTTAAAATGTCCTACAATTTTTTCATTATGGTCCATTTTAGAAAAATCATGTATAAACAAAAAGTATAGAGATCGATATCGCAAACAACTTTTAGTTCAACAATTTTCATAAAAATCAGAATTTTGCACATTTTGTCAACATAAAACAGAAATTATAGATAATAATATTAGAAGTAACTTTTATTTGAACAATTTTCTTCTCCAAACATAAATAACCGATATATTCCATAAAATATAAAAACGGCCTCCCATAAAGTACCCCCAGATGTTCCGACTTTGTCCAAAATCTAATCATTTCACATCAGGCCGAAATAAAACTTAAGTTTAAAATTTAATGTTTTTTTCTTTATCCGTTTTTGAGTTTTCTTCAAATTTCAAAATTTTCAATTTTCTCAAATTTCTCGAATACGGTCCATTTTTGAGAAATTATGTATAGGATAAAAATTATAGAGAATTATATTAGAAACAATATTTATTTGATCAATTTTTATAAAAAAATATTTTTTTACATTTTGTCAAATTTCTCGAATACGGACCATTTTAGGAAAATTTTGTATAGAATAAAAATTATAGATAATAATATAAGAAGTAACTTTTATTTGAAAAATTTTCTTCCAAAAACGTAAATAACAGATATATTTCATAAAATATAAAAATGACCACCTATAAAGTACCCCCCCAGATATTCCGACTCTGCTCAAAATCCAATCAGTTCATTGGACGCAGGAACAGAGCTTAAGTTTAAAATTTGGTGTTTTTCTGTGTATCGGTTCATGAGTTATGCGACACACAGACACACAGAAAATCATCGCGAAAATAGTCAAAACGGATTCAGGGGACCTCAAAACGTAAAAATTCGTCGAAAACTCGAGGTCTGAAAAAAATCATGATTCCTATACTTTCCTTATATCTGTATACAGATAGGAAAGTAAAAAGGAATTGCAACGTTTCTTAGGGATGATTATGTACTTATCAAAATTTATCCCTAATTTATCTAGTGAAACCAATACACTGAGAAAACTCTTAAGTGTAATAAAAACAGAGTGGCAATGGTCTTCAGTAGAAGGAAAGTGTTTTAACCGTTTAAAAGATTTAGTTTCTTAAACAACTACTTTGTCATATTTTGATCCAACAAAATAAATAGTACTTTAAGTGGATGCTAGCCCTTATTGTTTAGGTGCGGTCATTAGTCAGGACTTTAAGCCTATTCAATTCGCTGCGTTATAACCATATCGAAAAAGAACTCTTAACACTTGTTTTCGGATGTGAACTTTTTAATTACTATTTATTTGCGCAAAATTTTAAAATTGACTGTTATTAGGACTTTTGAAAAAATCACTCGATGATATGTCGCCGTGTATTCAAAGACTTGCAATAAAAATCAGCAAATATTGGTTTTTGTGCCGGGTAAAAATCTTCAAGTACCTGATACTCTTAGTCGCGAACCAATGAAAGAACTAATAAACACTGACTTTTTGGAAACTAATTTTATAAGTGTTTTGAGTGATCGCTACTTGGCCTGAAAATCAACAAAGATTGCAGAAAGTAATTGATGAAGACAGTATTTTATAGAAAATCAAAATAAGAGCGGCACTAATAGTGACTGACCTTAAGTGAACTTGCAATAACTTTCTTATTAAGGACAGGCACAATCTTTATTAAAGTTAGTGATCTGCGCATGCTCAGATGTCAAAATAAGAGCGGCACTAATAGTGACTGACCTTAAGTGAAATTGCAATAACTCTATATAAGAGGTTTTTTAAGAAAATTGAGGTTATATAAAAAAATAGTTTATTTTCTGATAATACACAATATTTTTATATTAACTTTGGTTATTTTGGTTTTGCCGGAGTTAAATTGATCAAAAATAGTATTATCATTTGCATTAAGAATATAGCGAAAATAGTGAAAATTGTTGTGTCCGTATTGTTTACAGTAACCGACTCTATTGCCATAATAAAATTGCTAAAGAAATCACCACAACTTAATTTAAACCCTTTAAAAACATCCAAAAATGGGAAACACGAAAACAAAATACTTTACACTCTTGAAATGAATAGCACACAAGCATAATACTTTTAACTCTTGTTTAAAATTCCAAAAATATACGCGTATCACTATTTAGTATCATTTTATCTTTATAATTAGAAATAAAATTGTATTAAAAAAATAATTCATATTCAAACGTCAATCATGCGCGGAAAGTGGGAAATTCGGTTCAATTAATAGCATACCAGTATTTGTGTATCGTGCATATTTACAAAGTTGTTTAATTCAAAATTTAGGACACATAAGTAGATTTGGTGAAGTATCTAGAGATTATCTTCATTTTTTGTTATATAAACAACAGCCGACAGAATATTTTAAAATATTAAGGCATTAATACTTATTTTTTTGGGGATTTAAACTCATTAATAAAATACGTAGAACATGAAAGAAGAATAAAATTTTTCGTCGCTTTTTTAAACAATTTTTGATGACCCTACTGTTTGAATTTAAAATTGATTTTAAATAGCTTACGATCTTGCTCACAATTTCTGTTAATTTTTCCGACTTTCGACGGTGAAAGTCAATGCACTAACAGATGCACGCCCGTAATTAGTAGTAATTATGGCGTTATGCAAAGGCCTTCCACGTCCATGCCCATATAATACAATCGTAACTTGCTCTAAGAAACGACCTTGAGAAGGTCATGCGACGGAAAAACACGTACAGGGTCGGATCCAACAAGTCAGATCGTAAGAAAAATTATGTAACGTCCATGATTCTGTATATCGTCGGGTTACTGCCAATACAAGATAAGTATATTTTTTTTCATTTTTGAGTTAAGTGCATGTCTAACATTAAAACTGGCTAATGTACTGACAGAACCAGATATAATAGGTCCATTTGCATTTGTTAAGAAATAAGCCAAGCTTAAAATGACATTTCTCCATTGATAACGTCATTTTAAGCTTCGCTTATTTCTTAACTACTAGCAGTGCGAATGGCCCTTAATTGTATTAAACGCGATGGTATACGTTGATACGCATGTGCACATAAAAGACTAAGTGCATTTAAGAATCATATTGCCAGCTAAAACAAGACAAGTGCAGTTATGTTAGGTTTAAAAATTATTTTAATTTTACTTTGTGAATAAGGAAATACATGTTTTTGGTAAAGGTCGTCCTCTAAATGCAAATGAAATTAAAATCACAAGAGCTTACAAAAGATGCCCATTTCGGTTGAGAAAAAACAAGACCTACTGAAATTGTGTAAAAGTGATATCCCTAAAGAATACCATCAATATTACAAATCCTTGCCGATCTCTAAAAAGGTAAAAGATTCAGTTCCCGAGTCAGCAGCTGAGTATTCTGATATAAAAGAACTTCCTTCAGGAGAGCAGGATAAATGAAACAAAAACAGGTACTTATACATCCAAAAGAAGATAAGTGCATAAAAATGTTTTTTCTGCTAAATACTTTGGTAGTTTTAAGTCTTATGATAAATTTTTCTACTGTTTAATATCCAAATGTATTAAAATTCAGTTCTTAAGTAAAAACGGAGTTTTTCTTTTATGCCTAATTTTCCTCAAATGTTAAAGTTTTTAACATTAATAACTCAAAACTATAAAAATGTAACTTATCTTATTTTGGCAGCAAGCTGACGCTATGTATGCCAGTATTTATATTTTTTCTGTAGTTAATTTGACACAACAGGAATATTTTAGTAAATATTTCTATAAAGTGAGCCGCTAAATTATAGAACCAATTCAATTTCTCAAAAAACTGACGAATTTTTAAAAAATCCTGAAACAGGTCGATTTTAGTTCTTAATTATCTGTTTCAATCAACATATGAAATCGATTACGTAACCGGTGTTGGCGTGCTAACATAATGGTTGAATTTTTTAAAAAGAAATAGCTGAGTCATGTGATACCTCGTTTAAAAGTAATCTATAATAATAATAATGTTTATTCAAAAAAAGAAATATAAATTACAATTACATAGTTAATTTAAATATAAACATTGGTAACTTGCTGAGGCATTGTAATGCCTGTGTGCGAGCTAGGATATTTAATTTTTTTTTTTTTAAATACAAATAAAATTCGATATAGAATAATAAATAAATAGATAAATTCATGATAAACAAATAATGAAACAAGTAACAAAGCATATAATATAACATAAAACAAGTAATAAAACAAATAATAGAACAAATAAGCAAATAGTAGAACAAATAGTAATAGGGAGATAAAATATAGACATATTTGATATTTGAAGTGGAAAATTTATTAATTATAAATTATTTTAGGCATTTTAAATCAATTAGGCTATTAAAAATATATCTGTTATTACTTGCTATCCAATTTTTTATAGCATATTTATAACAGGAAATTTTATTAATATCCTTAATGTAATCTGGTAACATATTGGATAATCTTGGAGCAAAATAATTGGTACAGCGTTGACCAACAGTCTTTGAAGCTATTGGAAGGTAAGTGCATTTACCTCTAGTAGGGTAATTATGTTGAGGAGAAGTTACTTGAATATTTCTTTTAAAAGTGTTTAAAAGAATGTTTTGGCAGTATAGCTGTCTCATATCAAAAAATGTACTTTCACTGAATAATGCGTCACTCGGATAAGTTACAGGTTTTTTAAATATGAGCTTGATGAGCTTTAAATGGCAGTCTGCCACACCACCCCACCCAATAATACCATAAGTAAGATGCGATTGTACCAGAGACAAATATAAAGTTTTCAGCTGATCTTCATTTAAAAAGTCGCGTAAGTACTTAAATTTATGTAACAAACCTCTAAGTTTATGAGTAATATTTTTAATTTGTAGATCCCATTTCAAATGCCTATCTAAAGTGATACCTAGGTACTTAATTGACGATGCTTCAGGTATTTGAGTTCTGTCATCTATATGTATTGGACCAAAACTCGGCAAATTATTAGATAAGAGGTAAATGGTAAATATTTCGTTTTTTCGGTATTTAATGTTAGTTTATTGAGTTGAAACCATTTTTTAACTGCTTTAAAATCATCTTTAATTTCTGTTTTTAGCGTGTGCCAGTTCTTTGAGCTATAAGTTATGACAGTATTATCGGCGAAACTGATTATTTCTCTATTTGTATGTAATGTAATCAAGCTATTTATATATAGAGTGGATAGAAGAGGTCCCAGTACAGTCCCTTGCGGAACGCCGTAGGTAATTGTTTTTGGATCACTGAATACTCCATTGATGTTCACGTACTGCGTTCTATTTTTTAAATAACTTCCTAAAATATTATATATTTTTCCACGCAATCCATAACATTTAATTTTTTTCTAGTCAACGCGTGTGACATAGCGTATCAAATGCTTTTGAGAGGTCAACAAAAATGCAAATTGCAGGTGTTTTTGTATATAAAGTATGGTATAGTTTGGAGATTAGAGCATGTATTGCATCTTCCGTCGACCTTTTTCCTCTAAACCCATACTGATTATCATTTACGACTTTGAATTTCTTTAAAAATGTTGTTATTTTCAATTTAAGGATTTTTTTATATATTTTCGAAAAAATTGACAACAATGATATGGGTCGATAATTTTGAGTCAACGTTTTGTCACCTGTTTTATAGAGCGGTTTGATAATTCCAATTTTTAGGCATTCTGGAAAGCATTCGTCATCTAACTTTTATTTATTAGATAGGTTAGGGGTTGTAAAATTTCATTTTTAATTTCCTTAATTGTTTCAGCTCTTATTTTGTCCCATCCGGGCGCTTTTTTAGATTTTAATGTATTTATAACATGCTTTATTTCTATTTCAGTTACATGGTGTAAATACATAGTGTTTTCAAGTATGTCTAACTGTTCCTCAAAGTCATCTGGAGGTAATATGTTGCCGCA
The DNA here is from genome assembly GCA_927349885.1 of Psylliodes chrysocephalus. Taxonomy (NCBI): domain Eukaryota; kingdom Metazoa; phylum Arthropoda; class Insecta; order Coleoptera; family Chrysomelidae; genus Psylliodes; species Psylliodes chrysocephalus. Next base: position 19,616,274 of record OV651815.1, on the reverse strand, counting down.
GATTTTGTTGACACAGTCCCACAAGGCTGAAGATGAGTTTTTATTTTTGTCTATTAAATTATTCATGAAACTTTTTTTTATTTATATTTATTAAGGATCTGATTTTATTCCTTTACCTATTATATCTTTCTTTAATTTCATTATTTTCAGGATTTTTTAAAATTAATAAGTATAGTTTATTTTTTTCTTTAATAGAATTGGCTAAACCCTGAGTCATCCATGGTTTTCTTTATTTTATTTATAAAATAGTTTAATGTTTCGTTAATATTGTTTAGATCGTACATATGGTCCCATTTTTCATTGTTTAAATCTGTTTTTAAATTAGGATAATTTAAATAACTTTTCTGGTCTAATGTATGGGTTTTTTTACCTTCTTGGTCTATATTTATAGCTAATCCTATTGGAAAATGGTCTGTTATATCGTTTACAAAGATAAAGCTTTCCTGTTCTTTTATTGCTTTATTTCATTTAATAAAGAAATGATCTAAAAATGTTTTACTAGCCGGTCTTGTAATTTTATTTATATAGGATTCGAAACTATATGTGTTTAAATAGGTTTTATAATCTTCAACACGTTCCTCGTTACTCAGCAAATCGATATTTAAATCACCTACTATAACATGTGTTTGATGTTTCTTGTTTTTTTCTAGATAGCCTAATAATTCCAAGTTGAACTGATCCAGGGTTGAAAGTGAATTTGGTGACCTATAGATTGCAGTTAAAAAAAGGTTACAGTTTTTTAGCGAAATATTTACTTCGGCTGCTTTATATTCAGCGATAAATGCTGTTTAAAATTTATAATTTAGTGAAGAGTTAATATAAATCTGATCCTCTATTTACCAATATAAATTTATCTAATTTATTTGCCTATTGAGCAAAGAAAAATTTAGTTCTTAACTACAAACAAATATGTTCAAATTAAGAACACACCTTTAGGTATTAAAAGTTATTTTGAAAACATGAATTTAGTCACCATTTATTCAAATTAGTTTACAAATATTCAAATGGAGACCAATAAAAAGCAAAGAGAAACCAACAGAATAATGGATTTAAAAACTTACTAACTACTACCTCGAAGGCATTAAATATCCATTGTAGGATTTCAATGGAAGAAACTAGTCCTGCATCATACATCAGGCTTTTAACATAGCCTCATAAAAAGAAATCCGACGGGGTACAGTCTGGGAAACGCGGTGGCCACGGTATTGGACCTGCTCGGCCGATCCAGCGTTTCTAGAATTCAAGGTTTAAATATCCGCAGACAGTTATTCGAAAATGGGGAGGGGCTCTAACGTGCATAAAATAAGGTTTTGGCGAATATTCAACGGCACATCCCCTAATAAACCGGCTAAAATATTTTGTAAAAAGTCCAGGTATGTATCACCAGTTAAAGTTCGGGGAAAAATAAATGGATAAATTAAAAAGTCCCAACAATCCCTGCCCAAATATTCAAACTGAACTGTTCTTGGTATTTCGACTGTCGAACTTTATAGAGATTTTCCATTGCCCAAACACGGGTTTTATGATAATTTACGACCCCATCGCGGGTAAATTGGGCTTCGTCCGAAAACAGGATGCGAGATAAAAAGTTCGGATCCCTGGCAGAATTATTTAGTATCCATCTTGCGAATTTTACCAGCAGGGGAAAATCGCGTGAGAGCAAACCCTGCACGCATTTTAATGTAAAACCCTAAAAACTTTTGATTTATGAAGGTTTAAATCCTCAATAACTTCAACAAGTTGCGGACTTCACGCTTCCTACCAGCATTCATTCTGGTAGTTTGGAATCTTCCAAATTCCCGGAGATGCCGATGAGAGTAGCTGAACGTTCTGCAGTCAGGCAGCCGACGATGAGGAAATCTTAACGAGTACATCCTATGAGCTTTAAGCGCGTTTCCATCAGCCAGACCGTAAACAAAATGAATATCTGCATAATCTGCAAGGTACTCGAATGAAAATGGTTCATTTTCCATTGTTAAAAAAATAAAATTGAAAAACAAATTACAAATGTGTCATTGTTCAGGAGAAAAACAAAATACTGCTAACAAAGGTCACAACCCCGTAGGTTTTTTTAAAGTTATTTTCATAGTAGTTACAATTTTTTTTAGAAAATGAAAACAGAATTATTAATTAAATAAAATCACACTGGAATAATTAATTAATGAAATTTCACACCACAAATAAAATTAAACGACAATTTCCTTCATTTAGTAATTAATTTTTCACTTGTTTTAATAGGGCCAGGCCCAGATATTGATTTTTTTCTTGGAAACAAAGAAGCAAGAAAGTTACATTATTGACCGCTTAATCTAAAAAAAAATTTTAATTGCCAAAAAAGCAGTACCGTACCATAATTTTACCTATAAATATCAAGTAGGTAGCCCCCTGAGACGCCTCTAGAATTAAAAAATGTATTTTATTCTCACCAAAGGAAGGACCTTATAGCGACAAATAAGCCTACCAAATTTTATTTAAATCATCTGAAAGGTTTTTGAGTAATTAATAAAACTTTGACACCCTGTATCTAAAAAAAAAGGAAGTTTGGACATACGATTATATGAAAAAAGTTTTTATTTTTGTCTGATAAATAAGCCTTAAAATCCTTGCACTCAATTTTGAATCACCCTGTATAACGCCTCAAGTTTACATTTTCTGGAAAATAGAAATTTTTGACTTGAGTCCTATTACCTGCCGTTAGAGAATTTCTGGAATAGTTAATTGTCGTTTCAGTGGCTTAAATTATTTGAATATCTGTACTCCGATCCTGGTTTGTATCCGGGACATCACAAGAATTTTAGAAAGTGAATCCGTATTTTTCGGGCATTGATCAGGTGCTTTGGCTCGTAGGTAATTTGAAAAACTAGTTTAACATCGAAATAATGCCTGCTATTATTGGCAATTAATGTTTTATATGTTCAAAAGGAAAAATAATTTTAGGATGCAGGGCCGGTGCGTAAAGAATTCATCGAATTAATATCATTGTTAATATCATTTGGTCGAAGAATGCCGATATTTGATAATCGTAAGTTGAAAAACCTGCAGTTGTGACGGTTAAATTATTAGAGTAATATCATTGTATAAATATATTATACAATGGTAATATGTAAAATTAGAGGAGATATATAGTAAAAATCGAACATAATTCAGCACATAAGACGATGTGGAAGACTAACAAAGTCCCAGAACTAGTAGACAAAGAAGACAATGGTGAATAGACTTGTTTATTTGCGAGGTAACTTATAATTATTTATTTCCGTCAAATCAATGTATTCAAAAGATCACGAGCTCACTTATTCAGTTTAATTAAGGGTGCTATTCTAGGAATATCAACATTAGGCATGTATTAAAAGAATATAATAACAAATATTTATTGTTTCTTTTTCAAATAAGAAAGATAATCTTATATTTTTGGAGCACAAATTTCTAATAGATATATCTTCCAAAACATTAACTATAATGATACGATTAAATATTTATTTTTAAATTACCAATTTCTTTCTAACATGGACCATAGCTATTTATGCAACCAGTTACGAAATGCCTTATTTTATGTAACGAGTGTGTATTTCCGTGACGAGCAAAGCAAGGTCCCGAAATATGAACGAATTGCGCAAAACGGCATTCCGTAACGGGTTATATACAATATTTTTTTTAATATTGACTAGATTATTTATAAAACTGTGTTTTGGTAAATTATTACTAACATCTATGTAACCAATATTACTTTCTTGTATTGTTAGTTGCATATGCATAACTTCATCCATTTTATTGACAAATTGAAAAACATTAATTTATTTTCAATGACTTGTTTTAATGTGTTCATATTTCTCGATAAAGTTATTTAGTTTTCAAGTATAGTATTTAAGATTGAAAGTTTGATAATAATAGGTATTTTAGTTGAGATTTCATGAACTAAGACATTTTGTAATTGAACAGTTTCTAGTAAAATCTACATAACTGTATAAAGAACTAAACCAGTGTAAAAGAACGGTTTTAAGAGTACCTATTTCATAAATGTCAATTAAAAATATTATGGTAAATGGACATTTTATGAACAAAAATCATTAAAAAGTGAATTTAATATCAAGAAGTTGGGGACAATTTGGTAAAAACATGCTATTATTAAAGTGTTTAAATTAAAGAAAATGTAGAATTATTGGTAACAAAAACACTAGTTTAGAATATAGAGGAAGTATCAGAGAAAACAATGATGGGAAAATTTATATGGGAAAAGTAAATTAAGATTACAATGTTCAAATAAAAAAGGTCAAGTTTATGGATTTTATTCAAATTTTAAGAAAAACAATGACAAATTATGTTACAAGTTATAGAAGTAATTTTAAAAAACCGACTTCAAAATCGTACAGATGCCACCACCATATATTGACCAAATTTATAGGGTACCCCCTTACTATCAAAAAAAAAAAATCACAGAAATCAGATGAGGTGGTAAAGAATTACCGCTAAACATACATAAAAAAAGAAGATTTTGAGGATTTTCTAATGGATCCCAATATTAGATTTAACCATATTTATATGGGACCACCCATGAAGTACCTCCTTTTTAAAAAAAAAGAATCATTGAAATCGGACACCATGTTAAAGAATTATCGCTGAACATACATAAAAAAAATATATTACGACGAATTGAGAATCTCCTCATTTTTTGAAGTCGGTTAAAAATGAAAGAATTTTTTTTTTTAATTAAAATGGAAACAGAAAAACTTATAAATAGTACCAAAACTCAAGAGAATCAGTGTGTAAAAATATTTGAAGGGAGCACATCGTAAAAAGCTGGTAAAATTGAAAAGAAAAATCCACTTTTCCATGACGAATGCAGTTTGGTTTGTTGTCAAAATAAAATTCAGCTAATGGGAATCTTATTTCATGTTGGAGGTAGCATATTTCAGTTTTCTTTATAAAAACATCGATATAAGAACATTTCAGTTTTATTTTCTAATCCAAACTTGATCTAATTGAATAAAAGCATCAAATAAATAAATGAAAATAAGGCTATGTAAAGAGATACTCACCTCAAATCAATAAAACTTTTCCCATAAACAACCAACAGTAGGTAAAGAACCATATATAAGAGATCTCTAACTTAAAATCTTTCTATTCATCAATTTTAAAGGCCAATACATCATTTGTTTATAATTTATTGTCATAAAAGTTTTTCATATTTCGATAGTCTGAATTTTGATCTCCAAGTGACAGTGAAGGATAGATCACTTGAACATTGAACTCACATACTTTGATTACTATACGGGGCAAGAGAGAGGTCCGACACGCCCAACATAGGGCGCGGCCATTTTGATTCCTATGACACAGTTTATAGCTAAAGAATCAGATCGCTCACTCTGCGTCGGCACTTCTCATCTCAATCTTCCAGCTTATACACTGCGCAACTCAGATAGTACAATATATGACAACCGCCTATAATAAAACAGCAGTCTTCTGCGTATCCTGAATTTGTATCCCTGGAGTGGATTCTATTTTGGAACTTTCAACAGGTCCGAGTCACAGTTTATAGCTTAAAATAATCAGTTCGCTCACTCGGACTAATTGGATGTTCCAAAATAACATCCACTCCAGGGATACAAATTCAGGATGCGCAGAAGACTGCTGTTTGAATATTCGCTCCGTGCGAAGTCATGGAAAGGGAAGCAAAAGCGATACTAGCGCTAGCTGCGGATAATTCGTGCATTTTAGGGGAATATTTTGAAATTTTGGCATATCAAATACACGTATACATTTTACTTTTTTCAAAAAAAAGTAGGTAAAAACAATACATTAAGCAACCGGAGTTGCTGTGTTGAAAATTGAACAAATACTAGCAAAAAAAAACAGTGAAACTTATATAAAAAATTTCAGTAGCAAAGTGGAAATTAAATCAAAGAAATAAATGGATAGATATACAATAAGAAGAAAAATTACCTTTATTTTTGTAATAATAACCGTAATGCTGCAAATAGTAGACATCAGAAACTTGAAAGGTTTTAAATCAACAATAAATTATCATTTTACCATGTTCTTTTATATCCCTTATTCTTAAATGTTCATTCAGCAAGGACTAGATTTCAAGATTTCTGCCTTTGATTATTATATGTGGTTGGACCCGCAATTTTGTAACTTACTGATGGGAAATCAGTTTTAATCATTCATTCTATGTTTTCTTTCGAACAAAAATGAAAATATAAGTAATGATCCTTTTTTTATACATTTTAACTTCACGCTATTATTAAATGGAATTTTTTTATTTTGACAGATTAGAGTAATTCTTCAATGAAAACTTAGGCAACTTCTCATACAATTTCCAGTAAATACTGTTGCCTGCCTATATTTTATTATTCATTTTTATCGATTATACATAATTTTCTTTAATTTAAGCGATAAAAATATATAATAATAAATTAATGTTTTACTTGTTTTACAAATCCATATACTTTTATTAAAACTACCATATATACTTTTTAATTACGAATTCTATTAAAAGTTGCATTTGTCAGTGTATGCAGAAATAGTCCATTAGTATCAAAACGAATTGGCGCTGCTGTCGCGCACGGAGCGAATAGGCAGTTGTCATATATTGTATTAGGCCACATACTTTATCAAAGTATGTGTATTAGGCATTGATAAGGCAACGTAAGGATACGTCATATATATTATTTTTGATATACAAAAGTGGGACCGGTAGGCGTGGCTTTTGCACTCACTAAAATGGCGGAAGAGCAGAACCGGATTTACAAGTTTTTATTTTACTATTTCTGGTTAAGTATCATTATTTGGATTATAAAAAAATGATTTTCTTTTTTATTGACATTGACTTAAAAGGTGGTGGAAGGCCGAGGTTATAAAAGAAGGGGATTTAAAAGCTTAAATATGCCCGGTTTTCAGCCGAGAGGTGCTGAATAAAGTAAATGAAAGAAATAAAATATAACTGATTTAATTATCACTCAAGTGGCTATTAAGCGCTGGAGAATATATTATTTGCAAAATTGCAACTAATAAATGACCATGATATAACACCATTTTGGGTTTAGCGAAGTTTAAAATGACATTTTTACATAAAATGTAATTTTAATCTTCAATTAATAGTTTAAACTTTAACACAATGGTAAAATTAACCCTAAAGCGTTGAAATCATTCGCAGAAAAAATAAATAATACATTTTTGTTTCACATAGGCGACAAAAGTAAACAGAGTTCGATTTATTGGATCAGTCGTCACACGTTTGCACTAGGGCACATAAATAGCTCAATCTTTAGTTTTTCGTTTTTCTATGAGCCCAATGCTTTCTGTCTTTAAATCGGAAAGTACAAGGTCGGAAATGTGAAGTAATCTAACCTTACTTTAATTAACAGCTTTCTCGAAATTAAGAACAAATGTTCATACACTAAAAGCTCGATAATCAGATACGAAACTTAATGCAAGGCTCGCGGAAAATGGCTAATAAGCAATCTCTGTGTAGGTAGATGCACTATTCAGGAAATCAAAATGTGGATTAATCTTACTTGGTCTTGGTACTTTTGTAGATTCAGACTGAAAGGTGTATATCTTCATGCAAGACATTTAGTAAATCAGCGAAGATTATGGCTACTTATATAAAGGCATACCGTAGTAACACACAACATGCACCACAAACGTGCCGGTCCAATTTAATTTGTTCTATGCACAATAATCATGCATATATGATTGAAAGTCAGACAAAGAATGTGAAGATAAAGTTGAAGTCTCAATCATAGTTAAAGTCACAGATGAAGTTAAAGTTAACAGCAAAAGAGTTGAAATTGTAGGCTGGTGATAAAGGGAGGCCAACATCTAGGTAATAAATGTTTATCGAGTTAGGAAAAGTATTCACTATAAGCACTTTTCTTGACCACTAAGGTAAAAACCAGAATATTTCCTAATACACAATTTCTTCGCTAGGCAAAATAAGAAATAAATTTGTGAGAGTACTTCCCAAGTGTTCTTACAAAAGCTCTAAGAACAAAATTGACGAAAATGGCCTAATCCAAGTTCAAATTCTAAAACTTGAACATTAAAGATAAGTATCTTACTGTAAAACAAGTAAAACCCCGTTGTTGACTAAATGGTTGAATAATTCATTACTTAGGTGGAGGTAGAATGGGTACTAAAGTTTAGCAGAAAAAGCCACTAGAAAAGGTGAACAAAATAGACTGGGGCATATGAATGTCAAGCAAATATTGTAAATGAAAATAATGTGTGCTGTGATTAAATAAAAGTGTACAAGGAATAAAGTTTTAATATTTTCTTATCCATATCTAGGAGTGATATTTATTTTTAATACTAGACAAACGGTTATGGTTTTGTTGCTAGTCTAATTGCTAATATTTCACAGTAATATTTATGAAATAAAAATTTTAAATCTTTTAGAGATATTAAATAGTCATATTTCAGAAATGTATTCTAGCTTTTTTTCTCTAAAATACTATTAGACTAAAAAAGACATTTATAAATATACATGTCTATTTAAAATACACAAAACTCAAATATTGATTCTTAAAACATTATTTCATAAAATATAAAGGGGAATCACTTCATTTCCACAAAGTCCTTTAAATGCACTAATCTGAAACAAAGTTTTTTTTAATAAATGCCCCAAGTAAAGAAACATTTACGATTGTTACTACAATATAATCATTAAGATCAATTAGAAATTTTATTCTAACTTATCAAGGGATGAAAAACTTCACAAACTGATATTCTGCTCTCTAGTATACTTTAGAGTCTAAATCACTTAACTGCACTGTACTATGCTTTAACATCACTGAACTAACTCAAAAGGCTTGGTCTCTTGAGTCTTCTTATTAGATTTGGCATTGTTGAGGAGCTGGATAATCTCGAGGTTTCCGTGCTGGAGCAGTTGTTGTTAGTGACTACTGGCAAATTTTTGTATTGTATTTTCAAAAATCTCCACTTTAAGGTCCCTATGAAGATCAGTATTGTGGCAGTACCAGGGTGCATTGATGATGTTCCTTAATGCTTTATTCTGGAAACATTGAATAACTTTGATGTCACTTTTCTGACACATTGCCAAAGTTGGTGAATCACTTCATTTTCACCAATTCCTTTAAATACACTAATCTGAAATAAATTATAGGTAATTAAAAAGGTATATTAATATTGTTTTAAATTAACTATAATAAAACAAACAATACTCATGCATACACAAAACATGAAGCTCTACTTTTCAATCAGCTGTAGAACTAATAAATAAAATTGGTGGAACGACAGCAAATGTAGTTTATATTTAAATAGAAATAAGAATATAAAATGCCTATAAATTAAATTTGATAAACGAAATGGCGTACGATTAATGTACTTCTCAAGAAAATGCTTGAAACATATACTGCTGAATTTAGGTTACCAATTACACTTGTTGACAAACTGTATCCACGCGCTACGTTTTATAGGATTTTTGGAAATCTATAAATATTATTTCGTATGAAAAAGTATTATTCTAAAATAGGTAGGCACAGCAGTTGATAGATGATTCTTTTTGCATTTTTAAAAACATACTTTTACACATTTTATACAAACCTGTCATAATACTGTCCTGTATAATATTTATAATTTTGATACTAACCTATGAAACGTTATTCCAGTCGATTTTTCACAAAAGCGTCTATCGCTAGAGCAGGAACGTATAACGCAGCAAGGCATTATATACTTTATAAGTTTGTAACACTCAAAATTTGCTCAAACACAAATTAAATTCAAATTTAATTACACAAATGACACTAAAAATATAACCTATAAAATTTGACAATTTGCACTCACAGTAATGGCGGACCGGTCCCACTTTTCGCTTACGCATGTCGTATCCCTAGGTTGCCAGATCAATGGTATTAGGCATTCCAAACAAATGAACTGCCAGTGGGAAGATTTGATATATCCAAGGGTTGCGACATACGATATATTCTGTTTACAATACGTAAAATCACGAATAATGGATTACATTTAAATATTTTATGTCAAACACAATAAAAATAAGAGACATTTTTTCATAAATGGGCAGGCTTTGTGACTATTATTTCGAATAAAAAAACACGTTCAAGATGCAAGACTATGTCTCTACCCCTTAGATATATCAGACCTTCTCACTGACAGCTATTGTTTGACAGATCGTTGGAATGCTTAATTGGTAATAGTAAGAGAGCCCACTGCAAATTACGACCACCATCTGATAACAAAATGAAATATGCTCCATAGACATGTAACAACATTGTACTTTACCAAATTGCACCTGTGCCAATCTGTAATCCAGAGCAAAGTGGTTAAAAAAAATTATTTTATATTCAAAAAATTACATAAGACATGACAGCGATAATGGTGTTTTCTCTGAAAATTACAATCCTAATTCATTGTGAACCTAGCTTTTAAACCTGAATTATTAATATTTTTACCTAACTTTGGCAGAGATATTCAATAATAATTATATACTCTTGTTAGACAATTCTTTTAAATCATAATCATAGTAGTTTGTTTGTCGTTTCTATGACAACCTGTAAAAATGAATCACAACAATAGGCATACAAATAAATTCTTAAATCAGCAAAAATTGATTCATATTTTTAATGATTTTTACCTACTAATCGTGTGTAGATGTTTTTGTGCGATGTTAAGAGGAAGAAAATGTTTCCCGTTAACGATATATATCAAGATATATTTGAATATGTTATTGTCTGGAAAACTTTAAGGGCAAACAAAATTAGCGCTGTCATGCCTTATGTGATTTTTTTAATATAAAATATTTTTTTTTAAACACTTTGCTCAGGATTGGGATTGTCATAGGTGCCATTCGGTAAAGTACAATGTTTTTACAAGCTTTTGGGGTATATTTTATTTCATTATCAGATGGCGGTAAAAATTTACAGTGGGCTCTTGGGCTATTATGATTTGATTATGTATGCGCCAGGGATACAAATCCGAGTTGCGCAATGTATAAACTGGAACATTGAGATCAAAAGTGCCGACGCAGAGTGAGCGAACTGATTCTTTAGAGCTATAAACTGTGTCCGAGTGAGCTAACTGATTCTTTAGCAATAAACTGTGACTCCAAAAATAATATTCACTGACACTGACAGCAGCAAGCAAAATATCAGGTGCGTTTTAATCATCCGCTTCTGCTTCCAGAATTGTCGGTTCAGTCGTTTTAACCTGTCAGATTAAAACAAGAAAACCGACAATTCCGAAGCAGAAGCGGATGATTAAAACGCACCTATTAAAAATATTGCGCCAAGATATAGGCAACACGTAATAAGGGTTCAAAATGGCGGAGTTTTCTATCTCCTTTTAAAAGGCACTCAGAAAGCTGCGCAGTGCGACCATTCTCCGTATAGTAAAAGAAAATCAAAGTATGTGATTGAACTCGATAATATGTTGTATTAGATTTACTAAGAGGTTGATAGTTAGGTAACTTCTTTTACACGTAAACAGAAATTCTTTGAATTTGAATGTCTTGTGTTTTCTTTTATTTTTTTTCTTTAAGTAAATAAAAATGGTGTATTTATCAGCTAGTTGTCTTTGATATATTTTTTCTGTGTTTTCTTTTATGGTATTTAGTTTAAAATGATACTGGATAGCTAATAGTTTTAATTTTAATAGGATTATGGAATTTTGCAATGTTAATCACAATATGATATACAGGGTAGATTAAAAGCTTGTTATATGGTTTTTTGTATTTTAATAATTATAAAATATAGGTTGTTTTTGTGTTGTACCCACTGAATTCTCCTTGGGAATATAGTTTAGTTGTCCCATGCTCAAATAATTGATTTGTAAATAATTTTGTTTTCTGAGAGAAAACAACATTTCTTATCTTTAAAATTTAGGGGAAGTGGCGCTCACGGGAAATTTGTGAACACAATTGAATTTTAAATTATAAAAAAATAATATAATTGCTATTGAAACTTATATTTGAGTTTTAATTAGAGCTAGTATGGGTAGAAAAAAGGTAAAAAGAAAATATTTAAAACAATAAAAAAATATATCGTTCTAGCAAACCATCGCAATATATATAATTTTCTTAAAATCCAATGAATACCAGCAAATAACAGAGTGGAATGTTTTGAGTGAAAGCCTATTGATTCTGAGAAAAATCTAATGACAATTGGGGTTAAGTGGGGTCTGCGAAGAGTATAATATGAAATGCCAAGCACTATATGTCTTTATACCAGTTTTATAATCCAACCTAAGAGCTAAAAATTTTGTATAAATGATTAAAATTTCTGGGGATAAATATGCTGGCGATTAATTGCTGTAGCAATAAACTGCTAGCGGTCAACTGCACATTGTTAATTGCACACGATCAATTGCACACGGTCAATTTCGAGCCGTTAATTTTTCTAGACCCCTCAACACTACCACAAATTTTATATTTTAAAGTTGACAAAATATATTTTGCTCCTAACAAGGCCTTGAGGGGTAAGGATGGACTATAAATTCCACTCTAAAAGATTTGTATGAGGCTCGCCGTATCAAAAAATCGCAACTCAACACAGTAACTTGGTAAAATAAAATTCTAAATGTTATTATAACAACACGACACAACATTTTACAATCCAATGAACCAACCACTTGAATACATTCGAACAGATCCTAAATCTGGCAATATTGTGTAAACTATGTTAATTAATTTTAAATGAAATAAATATGATTTTAATATAGAATCGAATTTAATCGGTGTTAAGAATAATATTACATAAAATGAAACGTATCGAATGAATGCCTAGCAAAGAATGCCGTGCTAATCACCAAATATTCTTATGTGTCCCAGTTCGACGTATCGTTCTACGAAATATGAGTAGCACTCGTGAATCATGACATGAAGGTCCTAGCCTAGCAATAAACGAAACATCCGAGTGGTTACAGTCGGCTAACCTGATAAATTTTCGCGTCCTCGCGAAGAGTAATCTGTAACATACAAAACAAACAAAATATTAAACTGAAATTAATGAATGTGAGCGCGAATATTTTTATAACAAATATACGGCTCCACTAGTATCGCTTTCCGAAACTGTCGTAACAGTTTCATTTTATCTGAAGGACCAATGCCCGTATAAGCTGTCCTACAACGTTTGGACCCTGACAGTTCGTCAACCACGTACCGATCGTCATCGAGTACTTTCGTAACTAGGGTCCTTTATAACAAGGTTCAAGCTTCCTGCTCCGTCCGTCATTTGAGCCTTTATTTGCTTGAATCAACACATGTTGGCCAACCTTTAATTTTCGTAACTGAGCATGCTTATTATCGTGACACATATTTTGGTACCTCTGCGCATCCTATCGGGGTTATGATGGACAAGTAATGCTATTCCTAACAGACAGGCCATTTGTAAACATATTATTTCTATGTGTTTACAAAATAACAGACCTGTCAAAAACAACACAAGTTGTGAATTATAAACCCCTTTATCTTTTCAGAAAACTTATTTCTGATCATTTCCAAATCTGGACATTCGTTATCGTCACAGACTTCAGCCGTCAAACATCATTAACTCATCCAGGACCATCGAGATAGAATGAAGTGGAGACGACATAAACACTTTTTTGCCTTATAACAGATAAACGCACTTCGAGTAAAGGAAAAGTATAATAAAAATGACGACTTAAGAGTCGTACGTTGATTTATTTGAATTCAATAATTTTATGTTTGAAGATTGACGAAACGAAAATGTTTTTATATCACTTAATTGAAGTTATTTTACAAAAAGGCATTTATTCACACCAACAGTGACCAGTATCGTGATAGTATCTCCTCTTCGTTCCATCTCAACATCCAAATAGTTCGAAGGGAGTTTTCCCTGTAGTGGAATTAACTGTCAAATTAGTTCCCCATTTTACATCTGCTACAGCTTCGTCTAACGATTTTCGTCATTAGTTGGAGCTATAACTCGTTCTACTTGGCCGTAAGCCCGATGAGTCGAAGTAGTACATACTACATGTTTAACACCTAAAGTCAAACATACCTGTTTAACACCTAAAGTTAAATACACTTGTTTAACATCTAAAGTTAAACATATCTGTTTAACACCTAAAGTTATACACACTTATTTAACACATAAAAACACACTTGTTTAACACCTAAAGTTGAACAGTATTCCTTAAAATTCTTGCTCGTAAAATCAGTATCACGGTCGCAATAAACCTGCAGGAACACCGAACATTTTAAATTCATCTATAAATTTCAGTTTTGTATTTTTGTATCACTTTTAAAAATACAAATTTCGTTAAGCCGTTAACTGCTATGATGAAATATAATAATATATTTCATATTCTACATTCTAGAAAGATATTCCAGGCATATGTATTTTTTGATATGCTCAGCATAATTCATTTTTCATATTTATAGATATCTCTGTAGAATATTATGTTATATTTAACTATTTTGTTTTATTATCTATAAGTACAAATGAAGACATAGTTAAACAAAAACGTGAACTTAGAACTTCGGAATGTAACTTTAAATCATTATCATGCAAATTCCTTTTCAATTAATAAAAAAAATTAAACCTCCGAGACAAAGGCGGCTCCAGGGGCGGGTAGGGGGGGCATAGGGGACTATGTCTGTATTTTTAATGAAAATGTGCTTTAGTTCTCAAATAAAATTTATTTTGTATTTAAGTATGGGTTCTATTTTCTAAACTATGGTACTGCATTACAAAAAAAATTGAATATGCTATTAATATTTAATAAAGCATGAATATAGGCATACATAGATATCCTCAGTAAATCCAGAAAATATGCCATACATTTATTTTGGCAGATAAAAACATATCGTGGGCATATGTTTCATGGTGACCTTGAATATTCCTGCAATCTTCCTGTAATATGCCATAGAGGATATAGCATATCCATGGAATATAGGAGTATGCAATTGAGATATGCATTGAATATTCATGCAATATTTTTGTACTGTCTGGGAAGTGTAGTGGTCACAAAGAGCTAGAAGGATGGATGGAGTAGAAACGGTTCTAAAGACTGTATGAGATAGAAGATGGTGGAAAGTTATCAGAAAGAGAAGAATTGCAGGTCAACATCTACCCAGCATTCTACAGTCAAGGATGATGAAGATGATTAATCCCGTCTAAGGAAGAAAACCAAGATGGTAATTATTATTGGTCATTATTATTTATTTAGGAATATATGTAATTGAGAATCGTAGAAAGAAAGGTTTATACTGGTATTATAGAGTTGAATAAATTTTACCCTGAAGGCAAGATTCTTTTGCATTTATTTATTTGACAGCCCTCGTACAATAAATATTTGTTAATGGTAAATTAGTATCTAAAAACCTATCACTTTCCTGAGATCGATATACATCAAAACAGTCAATTAAGTAATCATTACATTAATTGCTCATCATTTCTATTTAATTACACCCATAGGAATTCGATATTTTAATTAGGCGCATTCTTGAAATACCTAAATAATAAAAACCCAGTAATACAAATTTCATTAAAATCCTTGGATATTTTGTAATATTCCTCCGTGATTCCACTAAGTGCCATCGCATTGAGTAATATAATTCGAAAGGCATAGGTAAGTACATTTCAAATTTAATGTAATGTAATCAAATTCGAATTAAAATAGAGGTGCTTACTTATTTTATCACTGTTGGCAGTGGCGTATTCGCAACGGGGAGTAAAAGTGTAAATAATGAAATACATTTTAAAAATATTGACTCAAAGAACTGTAGAAAGAGGATAAATAATATTCTGAGAATAGCTACACACATTATTTAAAGAGATTTATACATATAACTCATAAAATCATGAGGTAGAATCGCAATCGAGCCAGAGTAATGAATCTGTCAGATCAGGAAATTTCAGGTGTGGGTGCCTATATTATTATTTACGGGCTACATAAAATTATCATTTAAAAATATAAATGTTACTATTAGGTATACCTACATTAAATTGTTTAAATCGTTATTTATCATTGGCTTCTTGGAAATGTTTGATGTCAAGGTGAAAGTTAATGACAAGTGGAGAGTAAGGTTTCAGCTTAGATTATAGAAAGTGATTTAAGGGTTCAAATCTATAAATGTGACTATAATTGTATTAAAAATATAAATGGGATAAATCAGATTATAGAAATCTATAATCTAAGGGTTAATCGTTGTTTTATCAGCTTCTTGGAGATTACTAATGCAATAGAAAATGCTAAATGATAACAAGGGGTGGGATTATAAGATGGTTACCTACCTAGGATTTGGTAACTGCAGTTAGTAACTAGATCAGTTCTCAATATTACCTACCCTGTTTGATTAGCCTTCTATATTATCTATTGTTAGAGTCAGCGAATTAGGATATCGCCGCCACTGGGGTCGACAATACCACGTCTACCTGTTTCAGTGTCCGGGACCAGGGGGTCGATTCTCGACTTTTATTCCCATGGGAAAATAAAATTTTCCCATGGGAATTCAGTTTTCGTATTCTCGGCATAAGCGGTGGAATATTTTCCAATGAGAAGTATGGGAAAATATTCCCCTGCTTGCGAGCATTGGAAATTGTGTTTTCCAATGGGAATTGTACTAGAGTTTGCGCATTAAAGTCGAAAATTTGACGAAAGACCACGCGAAAGACTAAGACATAACCACAGATTATTGGATATCTTGGATTTTTGGTGAAATTGTAGTTAAAACATGTTTTTTGTGTATTTATAAATTGATATTATTTTATTTATGTGGGTATATTATTTTTACCTCTCTTTCACTAAGAAACTGATTTTCTTAAATTAGTTAGAAATTGTGGGAGCTGCTAAGGGACTGGCAAATAGGTAACACAAATTGAGAAATTTGTAGTAAATTTGATAAGACCATTTCGAAAATTTTATTATTTCCGTTAACGAAAGAATTTCTTATATACATATATAGTTTCTCGAAACTTTCGTTGCTCTTCTATACAAAAGCTACTTTTTCTTTTTTCAATATGTGAAAAGAAAAACTAAAAATAACTCGATAAGTTTTAATTATACATAATCGAATATTTTCACTTGTCCTCGGTCAAGCTAGCGATTGCTCGGCACGGCATCTGCTCCAGCGCAGAGGCTCGGCAGGTAATCGGTTACCCAAAAACCACAACAAATACAAATAATACCAACAGTAAATTTTAAAATATCTTTAATGTTATTGGTTATTTCGAAATATTCGTGAACTTAATATCAGACATACGTGAAACTATTATTTCCATGGGAATGTCTATTCCGACAAGTTCGAGAATTGCATAACCTATTACCATGGGAATATAAGTAGTGGAATCTTTTCCCATGGGAAAATTTTCCAATGAACTCGAGAATCGAGCCCCTGGAATGAGCGCCGAGAGCGGGACTTGACGTTCGACCATCCGAACGCTATGAAGTGATAGGCAATATGCCGTTAAAGACATTCTTTATTTTGTTCCTTAATTAATTACATTTCAGACATTGTTTACGAGATATTTAATAAAATGTTATAAAACCATGTTAACACGTGTTTTATGAAGTGGCTATACAGGGTGTTATAGTATATAGGGTGATAAATCATTTAAAAACAATAATTTTGAAGTTAATTCTTTTAACTTCTAACACTATTATAATAAGAAGTTGTGGTTATTTTCGGTTAATAGTGACAGTAGTATTACAAAATGCAATATGGTTCAAGTTCAATGTTTAACGCATAAAAAAGTGTGCGTTGTCAGTTAACGAAAAAATATTTGTAAGCAATATATAATTGTCTAAGAATAGGAAATCTTTCGTTTTCTGTTGACGATACTGTTGAAAAGACAAGCAATATGATGGGTGTAAGCAAATCAACGATATATAAAGTTATAAGTGAATTGAAAAGTGAAGTTGTTAAACCAACAAAGTAAAATAAAGGAGGTAAAAAAAGTGGAATTTATTGAACAAATTAAAAGCGAAATAAGAAGAAAAGTTCATAAATTTTATTTTAAAGAGGGGATACCAACACTTGCCAAGGTTTTGCACGCAATTAATAGTGATCCGTATTTTCCTAAAATGGGAAAGACAAAACTACGGGAAACTCTAATAGATTTGAAGTTCAAGTGGGATAAACAGGACAAGAAAGCAGCACTTACTGATTCTGAGGAAATTGTTTGTTGGAGACGGAAATACCTCAGAACCATTTTTAAATTACGTGCAGAAAGCAAAAAAATATTTTATTTGGATGAAACCTGGGTGAATGAAGGTTACACAGTGTAGCGACATGCATTACATATCTTTGTCATTTTTATTACGTCATACGAATTAAATTGTTGTCATCATTTAGACCACCTTTCGTGGCAGTTCTAGCAAGACAAAAGGTTGAACTCATTGGGAGGGAAACAAGAATTGTTTATTTATAATTATTACTTTTGTTTTTTTTTTTAAATTTATATACATGTCATGACATCGAGTTTTATTATACGAAATTATACTTTTATAAGTACATTTTTATTTATTGATGGGATAAAATTATTACGAAGAGTATTATTATTAACATTTAAAAGATCCCATAATTTGGTGACCCCGAAGAATGCCCGACTTTCAAGGATTTTGCGGATACATCTGATTTGTAGTGAGATACTTATGGGTTAGCGACGGCTTTATGTTTGGCCGTGCCTCGGTATTTCGAGCCTGCTGCGGTATCCTATAACCCGGATTTTTAATCGGATCCTACAAGGAGGAACTGTGGATCCAGTACGCCCCCGAAAAATTCGGAAAAGTTCCGAACGAGATACATGGATTGGACTCCAGAAACATTAAACCCGGTGAGTTTAATCTTTTGGTTACGGGTCACTTGCCCAGTTTTTGCGCGAGAGAGAACAACATAGAAAGAGAGCTCCTGCTAAGTATGGCAACATTGCGAATAGGGGTGGAGCTATGAATGGTAATTACTAGTAGCTTCATCCCCGAAAAGTCACTTACCCACTATTATCATATTTATTGGGAACATTGTGTAAAAAATGTAATCTATTTCGTGGAAAAAACTGATACAAATAAAACAGAATAAAATAAATCCCGAATTTAAACCGGAAATGTTATTCCAGCTTTAACTATTAACTATTATTAAATACATAAATATTAACTATACATACCAATATCTATGAAAATTCTTTGATAAACAAGTTTTAAAGATTTCAAATAATAAGGATACCTAGGTAGATTATTTGCCGGCAAGAAAATGTCACAAAAATTAGTTTGCAATCGATATCCGACTGATAGTGAAACGTCAATAGGTCCTATTATTTTCACATTATTGCCTAACAAAAAGTACAACACTTATAACATAGTTTTTCAAAAACAGAAACAGTATCTACCGGAATTGAAACCAAGCCGTTTTATGTTAGATTTCGAAACTAAACTTATTGAAGCTTTAAAACAAAATTTTAAGAATTCTGTCATTAAAGGATGCCACTTTCACTTTAGTTAGTGTTTATGGAGAAGAATCCAAAGCGTAGGATTAGCTTCTTTATACAAGAATGATATGGAAATCCAAAACCACATAAAAATATGTTCTTTGCTGGCTCATTTACCTATAAATCTTATTGATGAAAGGATGGTTGGAAATAATGAAGGATTGTTCAGTTAACAAAAAAAATAGAAGAGTTTAACAATTATTTCATAAACCAATGGCTTGAAAATAACTCGTTGCCAAGAGCTGAATGGAATTGCTATAATTTAAGACACTATACAAACAATGTCATAGATGGATGGAATAACAAATTACAGCTCCGAATAAGAAACAACCCCAACAATGTGTATGAATTGATTAGGTTTCTTCGATTTGAAGCTGAATTCCAAGACAGCGAAATACTTCGAAAGGAGTTTGGGCTACCATTATCGAACAAAAGAAGAAAAGTATACAATGGTATAGATAATAAAATCAAAAACTGTTTATTAAAACTTAATGAAGACGGAAATATTAATAATTGTTTAAAAACTTTAAGCTATTTACAAAAATTATATTTTTTTATGATTTAAGTTAAGTAATATTTAAATATAATGTTTCATATTTTTTTATAAAATATATTTTTTTTAAATTTGTACATTTACCTACAGTGCCATTATTTACAAATATTTAATAATTTTTTTTAAATATCTCGAATAATTAACTTATTTTTTTACCCCATTACGGTTACATATTTATATAAAATGCAAGTAAAACATCTCATCTTTATTTTTAAATACAGTGCTAAAAAAATAGAATTTCTATTTAAAATTTTTATTTGCGTCTGAAAAATTACCGGTATTACCTACCATTTACAATTTTGTGTTTATGAACTTTACTTTATTACCCTGTAAAATAAAAACTGGAACGTTCAAAGGAAAATTATACTTAACTTTTCATATTAATTTGTTAAGATCTACAAGTATTTTATTCTGAAACACTCCTTATATACTTGAAATGCAAGAATTCACACTTCGTTTATTCGAAGATTCGGTTTATTTCTTTATTTTTTTGAAGTTATTCGAAGATTCGGTTTATTTCTTTATTTTTTTGAAGGTAATTTTATTTATTTATTTTTATTCACTTGTATTTACAGTTACTTTTTTTATTGTCATAATATCTAAATAAATTATTGTTTTTATCACCTACTTCTAAAATTTCCTTTGCCAATACTACTGATGATGTGATCCTATATCTCTGGATCCTATCTATCGTACAACTATGCTTGCGCATCTCTACGATGCTTTGGGGTGGTTTAATACCATCCCACCTCAAGTGCAACGTTGCCGGATCAAAATGTACCTGAAAAAAACTGGGCAAATGTCCCGACACCAATCTTTTTGTCGCTGACTGCCACGAATTGAAGATATTCATTATTTCTGTCATTAGTTATCATTTTTGACAATATTTTCATATTTTTGACCATGTAAATAACCCTTTAACATGCTATTTATTTAATAAACTCTACAAATGACCTATTCTAATCATGACGACTTAATTACGAAAATAACGTACAAATTAACGAAACGCAAATGAGCACTACATAACCGAAGTCATGTAACTAGCATTTTTTATTACGGACCCTAATTGCCCAAATATATTTAATAGCATTTTTTATTACGATCCGTAATTATCCAAACATGCAACCAGTAGTTTTATTAAGGACCTTAATTGTCCAACTACATGTAACTAGTATATTTAATATTTTTTACTCTATTAAGGACCATAATTGTCCCAGAGAACCATAATTGTCCAAAAGAACAATAAAATCAGTATTTACTTATATCTTGTATTGACAGTATTCTTCGCATAAGGAAGAACCTGTCTGCATAATAGTAATTACTAAATAAAAACAAATAGGTACTTTTTTGCACATTGATAAAAAAACAACTGAATGAAAAGGAAATTTTAACTTACCAAATAGGCACATTTACACATTGATATTTAAAGAATAAAGACTTAAAAAACAAAATATTTCTATTTGTACGTCATGATTAACATTACTTTTTATTAGATCGTAGAATTTTTTAACTGTTAATGCCTTCTTATCGTTGGTGTTTTTCTATTTAGGACACTAACTGTCCTAATATTATGGTAATTCTTAATTGTATCAATAGCAGTATGTTTTATATAATAGAAAGAACCTGCTAGATAATATAGTATTACTAAACACTTAACAACGGGGCAATAGAATGGATAATTTATCCAGAACACGATCTAAAACATATTATTTACAGAAAATACTAATTTTACTATTGACATATTTTTGACAATTACATTAATAATTTCAATCAATGTCATATTAAAATTTTGTTTTGATTAGGGTAAAGATACTCGTTTATATAGAACTTTGCAACAATCAACACCTTATCGACTTTTGATGACTGACAGTACATTTTTAATATAAGGGGGGAGGTATGTAGCGACATGCACTACATATCTTTATCATTTTTATTACGTCATACGAATTAAATTGTTGTCATCATTTAGACAACCTTTCGTGGCAGTTCGAGCAAGACAAAAGGTTGAACTCATTGGGAAGGAAACAAGAATTGTTTATTTATAATTATGACTTTTGTTTTTTTTGATAATTTATATACATGTCATGACATCGAGCTTTATTATACGAAATTATACTTTTATAAGTACATTTTTATTTGTTGATGGGATAAAATTATTACGAAGAGTATTATTATTATTAACATTTAAAAGATTCCACACACAGTTAGCAAATGGTCCGTATTCGAGAAATTTGACAAAATGTGCAAAATTCTGATTTTTATGAAAATTGTTGAACTAAAAGTTGTTTGCGATATCGATCTCTATAGTGCTAAATTTAAATTTTTCAGTACTTTCGTTTTCAATGAATATAGAAAAATGTTTCGAGGTAGATGTATGTGGACAATGTATATATTTAGTTTATCCTCTAAACATTTATAGAGATGCTGCAATAGGTTGTACAAAATAACCGGAAAAGCCTATAATAACTAGATAGGAAAGTCATGTGTCGGACACATCAGATTTTTATACTTAACTACCGTTGCCACGCAGGTCTTTCAGTGATCTACGCTTTTTCATAGTATCGTAAGATATTTTCAACTTATCAAATGATAATTGATGCTGAAACGTGTATTTTGAAAAGTGGTCGTAAAAAAAATAGATTTATTTTACAATACACAAAAATTGAATGGTCTTGATATATGCGGTGAGAAACTTTGATCTTTCTATGATTTATAGTTAATGAGGATGAATAATTTTTTCAATTGTCACATAATATTGACACCCTGTTTATTTCCAATTAGAATAATTTCTTATTCTCCCAAAGAAAGACCAAAACAAAATGTTACCAATTGTAATGTACCCTGAAAATCAAAAAACTGTTTTTCAAATGGGCAAAAAAATATTACTAAACGAGAAAATTGGAATTGTATTTATTAGATTTGAATTTCACAAGTCGGACAAGCAAATCCAATAAACACAATTCCAAACTCAGCTACCGCTAAAAAATCTCGATATATTTACAGTGGAAATAAAGGATGTGAATCTCATGTGACTTACCGAATAAACGTTACTCACTTCTTTGAGCAGCTGCCTCAGCTTATCTATCCTGTCTCCATTAGATCTTGTGGGCAGATATCTGGCTTCAACTTCACTATCTAGAGCTACAGCTAAGAAAATGAGGAAAAGGGCACTCAGGAGGAAAGTTTTTGACAGCATTGTAACTGAAAAAAATATGAAACATTTAAGTTTATAGTAATTTATAAATAATTTAGAGTGAACTATAAAGTAAACATAAATCTATGCTATTTCACGGATTATTTATTTATTGCTTAGATAAAACAACTAACGGCATAGGCGCCGAGTTTTCTAGTAGTACTGGCGAGAAACCAGGTCATTTACTAAAAACGCGCGGACCTGTCAGTTATTGATTTTAGAGGGAAACATTTTTTTTGCCAGTTTCGCCCCCTGATCGAAAATCCTTATTCGGGGGTGAGACTAGCCCCTAAAATTTTAACTGGAAAGAGAAGTCGAATGATAACTTATTTTAAAGGTATTTTTACATAGATTATAACCCCCGAGTTTTACATCGCTACTATCTATATAGCCCATACAGTGGCTCACCAAAAGTACAAAACCGGTTCAACATCATTTTTACATTGTTATTAAAAAAAAGGAATTCTTTGTAACAATTCTAGTTTTATTCCTGTGGCTTTCCATTATTGTAGAGTCAGCTGAGAGGGTGCAAATAATTTCACTTTTTTGAGAATAATGAATGTGGTAATAGAACTGCCCAACTGTTTAACAGTCAACATTAAAATCGACAAGTCCATCGAAAGTATATATTGGAGTTAGTCCAAAAATTTTGGAAAACGGGGTCAGTAGCTACCAAATGACGTAAAATGGAAAATGCTATAGTAAATGGAGCTACAGAGGTGGCGATTTTAGGGCATGTTGTTCAGAAACCCACATTGAGTACAAGGCAGTTTGCCATAACATCTGGTATTAAGAAAAGTAGCATTCAGAAGATACTGAAAAAACATTCCTACAAAATTCATCTGGTATAAGAACTTAACGAAGCCATCATCACTGGAAAATCTGTGACAAAGGGGGCGTCCATTAATTATGTAAGGTAATTTTGAGGATTTTTTTTGACCCCCTCCTCCCCAGTGAGATTTCGTATTATTATCCTCAACTTCCCTCTCTTACCTCCTTTACCCTCCCGCCTTCTTCGCCCACCTCCCCTCTCCCTCCCTCTCCTTTCCCCTCCCCACCCCTCCCTTTGTGTTTTGGGTAGGGTTGCCACCTTTTTGAAAAACAAAATTTACTCTTTTTCTTGTCGAGCTTCTAAAAAAAAGAGGTCCTCAACGTATGTGCGCTGTTACTCAAACTCAAAAAAACGACACATCTATCATATATATGAAAAGAAGAGGGCATTTGCCGTAAAAAGGACATTTTAAGCTTTAAAAAGTCACAATAATATTTTGCTTCAAAACTGGACTGTCCTGTTCAAAAAAGGACAGGTGGCAACCCTAGTTTTGGGTGTAAATGCGTTGGAATTAAAAAAAAAAACAAAACACAATATGTTCTATTACTTTTATTTAAGACTAGCAAAGACTAGTATTTGAGAATATTGCCGTAATATAAAATTTCTATAAACATTCTTTACTTTGATTTAACTTTACTTTCACGCAATTTTACATCGTTTTCTATTAGAAAAAAATAACGTCAGATTTACAAAGACCCCTTTCCCCCAAGTGAGATTTAGAAAGATTTAGCTTGATCCCCTCCCCCCTTGAACACCTCACGTAATTAATGGACGCCCCCAAAGAATAATTGATGAATGTCATCAAATCACCCCACAGATGCTTTAAAATGTCGAGAGCGTTTTGAACAAAACCTCTATTATTGCATGGAGGCCCAGGGTCAGCATTTCCAGCATTAACTCGAATAACTGGTAAGCTTTTACAGAAAATAAAAATCGTTAAAAGATCATGGCTAGGAAGACAGTAGCGATTTTAAACTCAGGGGTTCAAATCTATGTAAAAATATCTTCAAAATAAAGTATCATTTGACCCCTCTTTCCTTTTAAGATTTTAGGGGCAAGTTTCACCTCCGCTAGAAGGTTTTCGTTCATGGGATGAAACTAGCAAAAAAAATGTTTTCCCAAAATTGACGGGTCCGAGCGTTTTTTCGTAAAGGAACTGGGGTGCGACAAAATTGGCTGTTTTGTTTTCAAATGGCCACTCTGTATATATACAATACTCCATTATATGTGTAATTATAAATAATCAAAAATTTCCTAAATTAGTTAATAAATGTTTTATATTGTTTCTACTTATTTCATTGGTACTTTAGCACTGCAGCACCATTGAATACCAGTGGTATATGAACCGAGCATATAGGGTTGCCAGATGCCAGATATTCCGATTTTCGTGGGAGCCTTCAAGCCTCCAGTCTACCGATTGTTGATACTCCGTCTGCCGCTTCAATCCTCAAAACTCTAGCAATTGGACATGTGACAATACCTTTTTTTTTCAAGAATATTTTCATAATATTAACGCTTTAAAATAGCTTTTAAAGTGCTTTTAAAAAACTGGTGGTGCCTTTAAGTAAGGTATGGAGGATGGAGGGGGGATTGTCCCCATTTTCCGTGTAGAGGCCGGGCAACCAAAGCAATTTTTGAGTTCCGGCGCCCATGACTAACAGTATGAATCTGTTTGAAGGCAGTATGGGCCGTTTTTTCTATTACTTTCTCCTCCTGGGTCTTTGATGTGAGTCGTCTATTTTAAATAGGGACCGTGCGTCATGACTTTAACGACAACTGGTGAAAAACTGTGAACTTTATGGGGGGGATTTATTAATGTTCTATACGGCATTTATTGTTTAGTAATTATTAATTGAGTAATGTCGAATTATTTTTGTAATATCATTATCGAAAAAACTTGTTGCATCCGTGGATGTACAAACACATCACTTTGGAAACCTGGATTTGATTAAATAGTACAGAAGTTTAATAAATTATCACAGAGTACACTTATATCGTTTTCGATTCCACTGCCCTGCCTGCGGGTAGTGCACATAAAAGATGAGCGATATCTCGATGCCGGTTACTTTTTAGAGTGAAAAGTAACTGGTATCGATATATCTCCCACCTTTCGTAAGCTCTCAGAGCAAGCCGAGCACTGGAATCGAAAACGTTATTAGTGTCTCACACCCAATGATATACATAATTACATAGATTGCTTATCCATATGTAAATCAGACAACGAAAAGCGTAGTATTTCACTGGGCCAAGGTTTCTTTTTATCTAGCTTGTATCAATTTTGAGCCCTTAGTTGTAAACAAATCATTTACAGAAGCGGTTTAGAAATTAGAATCTTTAGTGTATTTTTGTTATTAAGATTTTTACATATTTAAATGAACATTTTAAATAAATATAATTTTACAGATAATAAATGGTTTATTCTGTTAAATAAAACTAATTTAGAATGTTACTGTGAAATTAGAATGTCCAACTTGACAAAAATATCATAGCCCTCTTTACATTTTATTAACTATTTATCATTTATCACTAAAATAAACAAATCATAATTAATACATTGCAATTACTGTCAAAAGAAATTACAACAAACTTTAAAAAATTAAAAATCCAGTGATTTTTTTTTTTTTTAATTTTAGAAACATTACCATTACCCAGACAGCACAAAGACATTTTTAAGACGTCCATAAGATGTCTGTCAGAGACATGACAGACGTCCATAAGACGTGTTATGACGCCGGCCAGACGTCTTAAAGACATCTTTAAGACGTCTGATGTTACAAAAGGTAACGTTCTTAAGACATCTTGAATATGTCTGGTTATCAACATTATTAAGACGTACTCTCGGATTTAGTTTTAAAAGCTTTTGTAAATTTCTTCTATACAAAATAAAACACATATTTTCTATAAGAATTATTATTAACAAAATACAGAAACATTTCGTAAAAAAAAGTAATATTACAAATTATTTTATTTTGGATTCTTCCTCCGTTAGTGGTTAATCTTCTGTCTGATGCTCTTCTGAGCCAGTCTGGGTTGCAATAATTTTAACTGCACTGTGTAAAATATTATGCATTAGAGCTCACTCTGTCAAATTCGCCGAAATAGGATTTTCAGGATAGTGTGTGGGTTAAGGGCGGTCAAAGAATGGCAATTTTCCTGTACTTTCAACTCTAATTCAGATAATTTACATCCGATGAAGCTTCTAAGTCAGCTCTAGAAGCCTAGACGTATTTAAAACACTAATAAGGGTTCTTCTATTTGGTTTTTCAGTATATGCAGTAAACTTTTATGCCTATAAATTCACAGTAATCCACGGCACAAGACACAAATAAAAAAATCAACGAATAATGAACAAAAACTAACCTCTCGGCTTTCATCTTCAACATCAATGACAAATGACAACGAAAGGACAACGCAGAACGCCACGAACTACGGAACCCCAATAATACTCACATTGAGATACACGTCCTTGTTTAAATTCTACTGTTGAAAAAAGACAAAGCATAACAAAAACATTCGTTTCGATCGTTGAACCAAGTTCCGGTCAAGTTGTTCAATTCAATTTGTTCAATTTGTTCTAATGTGTTTTAATTGTTAATTTTATTTAGAGTTATATTTATTGTTATTATTTTTATGTTATCAAATATTTACTTACTCTAATGAACAAATGCTCCTGAATAATAAAAAAAATAAGTAAATTATGTAAATTAATAAAAAAAAAAAATAAAAAAAAATTTATATTTTGTGAAATTAGAAATGACAGGTAAGCTTTTTTTAATGTTACCATTATTTTTTATATTTTTACTTTCCTATCTGTATACAGATATAAGGAAAGTATAGGAATCATGATTTTTTTCGACCTCGAGTTTTCGACGGATTTTTACGTTTTGAGGTCCCCTGAATCCGTTTTGACTATTTTCGCGATGATGTCTGTGTGTGTGTGTGTGTGTGTGTGTGTGTGTGTGTGTGTGTGTGTGTGTGTGTGTGTGTGTGTGTGTGTGTGTGTGTGTGCGTGTGTGCGTGTGTGCGCGTGTGTGCGCGCGTGTGTGCGCGCGCGTGTGTGTGTGTGTGTGTGTGTGTGTGTGTGTGTGTGTGTGTGTGTGTGTGTGTGTGTGTGTGTGTGTGTGCGTGTGTGCGTGTGTGCGCGTGTGTGCGCGCGTGTGTGCGCGCGAGCGTGTGTGTGTGTGTGTGTGTGTGTGTGTGTGTGTGTGTGTGTGTGTGTGTGTGTGTGTGTGTGTGTGTGTGTGTGTGTGTGTGTGTGTGTGTGTGTGTGTGTGTGTGTGTGTGCGTATGTTTTACCGTACTTGTGGGATTTTCGCCTGAATAAAACCAGGACTGTGGGGACAGTAAAAGTTGTGGGGACATTTAATGTTGTGGGGACATACACACTTGTCCCCACAACTTTTTTTGGCTTTATCTTCGTTGTTTGTTTTCTTTTAATGATCATTGCTACATAAAAAAATCGCAAAAAAATTTGTTCGCGGCACTTTTAATTTTAACTAATCTAGAGTTAATACTTTTACCAAAATTGTTAAATAAGTTACTGTCCCCACAACTAGGTAAAATATCAGGTGTGTATATTTTTTGACTTTGGTATTGAAGTGGGGACTAGTTGTTGTACTAGAAAGTGGCGCCCCCTACAAAAAATAAATATATTTCAATAAATATTGGTTTCATAAATTTGTGTGTAAGCGAATCCCAATACGCATACAGTTATGGGGACACAATAACTAATGAAGTATTCAGTATCATTTGGGGCAGGTGACGTATGCGAATGATATTTTTTATAATTTTCTCTTGGTGCGGTAGCATTTTCTGATATTGTATTAAGTAAGTATTTTTTATTAGATCAGTTAATACATATAGAGACACCGGGTTGCTCTAATATAAAAAATAAGAACCAAGATATATAAGGTGTCCAGCGACGAGGGGCACTCTTAAAAACTAATGGACTGATTTTCTTAAAAATTAGTAAGAGTAGTAAACATGTAAAATATTTTGATAGTTCTGTCATTTTCGCTTTTACCGAAAGTAGGTGTCAACTTTTTTATTTTGAGTGGGACACGCCTTTCTTTTATAACGGATTCCTATAGAACATAAACACTTTGTATAATAAAGCATATCGTTAAAATTGGTAATTTATAAAACATAAATTATTTTCGAAAATAAAATATATATTAAAATAATATTTATTTTTGGCTAAAATTAATTAAAATTTGAAAAAGTTTTTTAATTGAATTATGATGAAAAACTATGAAGGTATTAATTAATAATTACATGATATAACAAGATCTTTTAATATACGGACTGAGAGAAAATGCATGAATTTTCATTTATAGTCGAATCGAAATCGCCTCGGAGTAATAAATATGTCAGATCAAGAAATTTTAGGTGTGGGTGCCTATATTATTATTTAAGGGGTACATAAAATCATCATTTAAAAATATATTTTTTTGAATATGTATTGTAACGGTTGGAACCGTTATTCGTTATTTCAACACAATCACCTCTACTCAAATGTCATTTATGCCTTGTGTCAAAATTTCGTATTTCATTTGATTTGAATTTGTCAACGAAATAAGTTGATTTGAATTTTTTTAATATATCTTGGTCATCCGATTTACTAAATAATTTTTATCTATCATAAATTCCGTCTGATTTTATAAGGTAAGTTTTAATACTGATATATTGTTGAAAATATATATTTTGTACAAGAATTTCTTAAATAAAATGTCAAATTTTGAACGTAACCTCAACAATGGATAACACGTTTTATATAAATTTATATATATTTTTTTTGGAATAAGATATTATGCTTTACTATGTTTAAATGTATCAAATAATATTTTTCCTTTTCATATTAATTTTAGTCTATGTGAAATTATTCATTTAATAGTTTTAAATTGTTCATTTAATAATTAAAGTATTTTATCTAAATCCTGTTCAAATTTCCTATTTCCTGTTATAACATTCGCCTTTATTTTTAGCATGGCTCTATCTAGACGGTTTATTTCGTTTTATATCTAGACAGTTTATGTGGATTTATATCTAGACGTTTTGAATTCCTATCAAGAAGTTTTATGGTTTTTATACCTAGAAGTTTGGTACAATCTGAAGACCGTGGTTTGGTTCATCTATAGAAGATTTACACGTTCAAGTTTAAGTTAGAATATCAAATTTCACAATATCATTCAAGTTCCAGAATTAAGAATAAGGATACCGAATCCCTTTGAAGTTGCCTGAAGAATACCTTGCAAATAAACATTCCTTATATTACTTCGTTTTAAGAACAGATAAGTGCTTTTAAATAAATCATCTTGAATTTGAATTTAGTAAAACTATGTGAATTAGAATTTGCTACTACCTTATCTAAAAGTTGGTTTAAATATAATTTGTTATTGGTTACTGATTTTCTATATTTTTATCACTAATCTAAAGTCAAGTATACTTGGTAAGTTTTAAATATAGTGGTGCCCAACTTCTTTTTCAAAGTTATTCGAGTTATTTAATAACCTAACCCACGCCCAAAATCAATTGAGCTTAAACACATTATAACAAATAGATAACATATCAAGTATCGCGTTACAGTATTTATTGAGTATTATTTCGGCAGGTAGATAGGTAGGTATTTTACAAAATGTGGGACTCGCCTAAAACAAGCAACCCGACAGTTAAATTACAAATATTTAAGTTTAAAATAGTAACCAAAAAAATAATACAAATAAATGCGCCCTAATTTATCCAACCGTTCGCTTATCAGAGTCTTAAAAAGGACTAAAATAAGGGTATCCGATGCAACATTGTTCCAGGCTAAACTAATAGCCATACAACATTGTGCAAGAGAAATACTAAACAAGTAAGTATCAGGCAAAACTATTGCCATATACTCTGATAGCCAAGCAGCTCTAAAGGCAATTCTCTTACCAGAAATCAAATCACGACTGGTGAAAGACTGTCTAGATGACTTGGCAGAGCTAAGTAGCCAAAACAAGGTGACCCTAGCTTGAATGTCAGGCCATAAGGGATATCAGAGTAATGAAAAGGCCGACGAATTAGCCCGAGAAGGCTTATATAAGGCCATGACAGGCCCCAAACCCTTCTGTGTAGTTGCAAGGCTTTGTGCAAGACATCCATCAAACAATGGATGCAAAAAGAGTATCAGGAATGGTGGAAGAACTATCCAAGACTGATACATGCCAAACAGTTCATCAAGGAACCATTGGCCAAGTTCACAAAAGACTTACTGGATAAAAAGCGTCAAATCGTTAGGATAACAGTAGGTCTTCTTACCGGACACTGTCACCTTAAAAGGCACATAAGTGTCATCAATCCAGCAGAAGAAAAAACTTTGTGCAGGTTCTGTGAAGAAGAAGAAGAAACATCATTCCACGTCCTGTACCAATGTGAAAGCCTGGGTGGAATGAGATTTCTAATATTCGGTGAAGAAAAGCCACTGTCATCAAAGCTACTAAGTCTAATATTTTTTTATTTTAATTTATTTTAATTTATAATAATTTATTTTAATTTGTACTCATCTGTCTGTATCTGTAAGGATGAGGAGGGTGGGTTGCTTCACTGCTACTTACGCCTCAGTAGACCCATTATGCATCCTCCCGGGATAAATAGGACCTGCCTCTCAACTAGTTAAAAGCCTGCTGGTTGACAAATCGCCGAGTCCTACAGGCTAATAACGTCACCAGCATCACTAGATGCCCCTTTTCTAAAAGTGGTCATTTGATGGGCTTTTACAACCCCAAAGGTGAATGTCTGGATAGAGCTATTCTGTCCTCCCGCTCCACAGGGCGACCATGTAACTCATATTTTTATGCCAGAGCGAGTGTCAATTCAAAACTTTTAAACACATCTCAATTGAAATGTTTAAAGATTTGTTAGAAATTATTACATACCACTATATAACTTTAACCAATCCTTTTTTTTATATTATCTTCTTGTTTAAATTACACTAAAATTTGATTTTCCATTTCTTATGAGTTCATGTGCATCTTTTTATATTATGCATAAGTTCTGAGTACAGGAAAATAAACATAAGTAGACTCATATATTTATGGGAACACTCATACACAAAACAATAGCTACATTACTTGTGGGTTCACGTATACCCACATTCCAACGTTACAATAATTAAAAGGACACCATTACACATATTTGACGTCTAAATACTTGTAGGGTCTGACCCCACAACTTTTTCATAGTGTGTAAGGTGTTTATTTGGAGTGTATAGATATTTTAAAGATAGCGTTAGAATCAGCGCGAGGAGATCTATATTGCTATGTGCGCAGTTTCAATGTCCCCACAGTACGGTATTATTCCCATGGACCCACATGTATGGTGAAACGTGTATAGGTGTGTGTGTGTGTGTGTGTGTGTGTGTGTGTGTGTGTGTTTGTATTGTATTGATTATGACTTCTTGTGTGTGAAATAGGGTGTACTCTAACCTCTCCGAATATTGTGACCTCTTACACTCGATGTCGTAATATTTTTATACTTTTTTCGTATTCTACACGTCATTTTATTACGTTTAAACCTAATTTTAAAATTTGAAGAAAATGATGTTATAATTCATGACAACACTCATGCATTACACGTTGTATAAATCAAATAAGCTGTAACATCTATGCTATACCCGTCAAGAGGCGCCCTCAGCGGATACACTTTTAAGTATATTTCTAAATAATAATATCGGACGCGCAGAGGAGATATTTCATGTGGTCGGCAGGCGACGAGAGGTTGTTGCCATGTGTCAATGAACGTAGTGGACTTCTATGATTTTCAGATTATTTTTTGTAAATTGTAATTTTAAATAAGAATCTAAATTTATTGAGTTATATAGAAAATATACTGTTTTTAAATATAAATGTTACAGGTGATAAATAGTGGGTTGATATAACTTTTTTGTAATAGTTTGTTTATAGATGAAACTTAAGTGCGTTTATGGCTTCTGAAAATTTGTAATTTGACTATTTTAATAACTAAAACAAATCTTGTTGGCATGTCGGCAACATTGTCGCTCGGTACAGTGTTTAACGGTTATATTGTTAGTTTAGTTTTGCGACCTCAAGAGTTTGCATCGCTCCTGTGATTTGGATTACGAAAATATAATTAGGTGTATGATTTTGTTGCAGGTAAGTTGCAGTTTTTCTAATTTTTACAGTAAATACATAAATACTTGAATCAAAAGACTGCTTTGTACTTTATGATAAACTATATTGTTGGTTTCTATACTTGGATTAATCACCCATTATTAGTTTGATTTGGTATGTATTATCTCATTACCTAGATACTGGGTGTTTTATGAATTTTGTGTAATAGCCAAAACTACCTATTAGGTCTAGAAAGATGAAATTTAGAAGATAGGTTTATTTTTAGGATTTTTGAATATGTCAGCTTTAAGGGATGAACAGGGAGGAGGGAAATTATTTGTTCTTTAAAGTTACGAACATGAAAATTTGAATTAGAGCTACTAGGCATAAATAGTGACGTGTGTCAGAGTTATTGGATTTTCACATTTTGAGGGAGCCAAACGAGGGTGAAAATTTGTAAGGAAGAATCGATATCTTTAAAAGTGATAACTTAATAATTGACATTGTAGTTTCTCATCATTAGTAAAGACGTGTTAGAGGGTTTTAGATTTTTACATTTTAAAGGGAAGATAAATGGAGAGAGAGAGAGAGAGAGAGAGAAAGAGAGAGAGAGAGAGAGAGAGAGATATGCGGTAATCTTTACTTCTTTTGTAGAAAATTTAGTGCTCTCTGAGTATAATAATATTCTGGTATTCTTTTATGATACAAATAATCATTTGAGACCATTTTACCAATATGTAGAATAGTAGTTGGATTCGGGAAGAGCAAATTTTAAAAGTAGATATTAATAAGATAGGGGTCTTCCTAATAAAAATAAAATGTTCTAAAATCTCTGACAAGTTTTTAAATGATTTCTAGAATGAAGCGTTCTAACAGATCTGCTAAAATATTAGATCTTGTTCATAATTCGAATAGGGATTATGAAACGTTACAATCATTATCAATTCCTAGATATGAAACGACAAAAGGAACAGGTCATTACGAGAGGCAAATTTATGTTGGAGGTAAGTGTATTAGTTATTTATTTAATTAGACCTTTAATGAATTTTTTCGAGGATTTTAAATTTATAACCAGCAAAGTTCCAACTGTTTTACTGCGATGTTAAGCGCGTAATTTTTTTTCTATTCCTAAAATTTTTTTTCTATTCCTAAAATTAAATATTTTATATAAAAATATATGTATCGGTAAAATATTTTATAGATGATCCACAAAAAGTAGCAACGCAAAATAAAAATTTAACGTTATTTTAGTGAATGTTTACAGCTACTAAAATAGCTCTTTTACTGCCTAGACCATAAAATAACTGTAAAATAATAAAAGTAAAATGATTTATGTTCCTACCCAGCATTTTTTATAAACTGGCAGTCCTATATTTGTCTAAAAAAGTTATACTATATGCAATCAGTACCTAATAGTTTCTAATAAAAACGCTAGTAATCATGGACTAGGTAAGCATTATTATGCTGGATAATAAAATTAAACTTATTGGTTATTGCTAATTATTAAATATTTAAATATTTATTATTATTTTTCAGCTATACATAGTGAAAATTTGGAAAATTCAAGCCCATCCAAACTATTACAAGAACATTCAATCACATCTTCGTGGAAAAAACGAAAGCTTCCGGAAAGAAAATCAGTCAATGGAGCCAAAAGAAAGCTTGATTTGGAATATCAAGACATTCACTTTCATAAATCATTTGTTGCCGATGATAATATTACATCTAACATAAATTCTGATAGTAATACTGACAGCGGGGATGAATATATTCCTTCCGAAAATTCTAGTGAAAATGACGACGATTGTCAGAATAGTGGAGGAAACAAAAATAAAATTCAAGACAGTAAATGTTTTGACCTAGTTAACAAAAATATAAAAAAAAAAATTACAAGTTAAGGAGGCATTTGATATTACAACAAATTTGGAAGAAGAAAGCTTGCTACCTGAAAAAATATCTGGAAATGGAACCAACTTACAAGATACACAACTATCTGATATTGCTACGAATTTTCAAGAAAAAAGATTGTTACCTGTATATAAAAATGTTGGAGATACAACAGAGAATGAAAATATAGAACTAATAAAATCGGATATAGAAGAGGTGACGGTGTCAGTAATAAAACGCAATATGGATGGAAAAAGATGCCGAGATAAAAGGCATTGTTGTTATATATGTAACAAACTGTTATCAAATAACATGGCACGCCATTTTGAGTTGAAGCATGGAAATGACATTCAAGTTGCAAAAATATTGGCACTACCAAAAGGATCTAAATCTAGACGTGATGAGTTGGAGACATTAATCAGAGCTGGTGATTTTTACTATAACTGCAATGTATTGGCCATCAAGGATGGTGAACTTATCTTAGTAAGACGACCTGAAGTTAATAAACAAATGCTTTATAGAGACTTTGGTCCGTGTCCCTATTGTTTAGGATTTATGTCGAAAAAATATTTATGGCATCATTTGAGAGAGTGTAAAATGAAAAAAGCAAATAATGAAGACAATGAAGGCAGAAGGGGACATCTTAATGAAAGTGCTGCAATGCTCTTTGAAATTTTAGGACCAAAAACAGATGAAAACTTTAGACATAATATTATATCTTCATTTCGAGTTGATTTAATATCTGAAGCTTGTAAAGAAGACATTCTTATAGTAAAACTGGGATCTTTCCTTTTTGAAAAATATGGAAACTCGCAAGCAGAATTGATTCGACAGTCAATGCGGCAATTGGGGAGGCTAAAATTAGAATTAAAACAATATACGGAAAAAAAAGTACTTAGTGAGTGGATTGCACCACAATATTTTGATGACATTATTATGGCAACCAAGAATATATGTGGACATGAAATCGGTCACTTAGAAAATAACTTTAAAATTCCATCACTTGCATTAAAAATTGGACACTTGTTGCGAAAATGCGTGGCATTAGAAAGTGGATCTGCACTTCGTAAGGGTTTAATTCAAAGACACAATGAGCTTAAAGCATTTAGAATGGTCAGTCAGAGTTTCGTCCAAAGCCTTAACAACATTGCAAAAAAGAAAGATGAACACCACTCAGCTTTTGCCTATAACGAGTGATTTGATGAAATTAAATTTATATTTAAAAGAACAACTAAAATATTTAAAGGTTCCTATAGAAAAAAACCTGCACACGACAAGTTTGGTCAAATCTGGCATCAGTTACTTTGTGTCGCATCATTCTCTTTAATAAACGTCGTTCAGGGGAAGCAGCTAGAATGACGTTAAGTAATTACTCTAATCGTCCTTCATGGTCCGAACAGGGAACTGATGAATTTAAAAATTCATTGACACCTCTTGAATTAGAACTTGCTAATAGATTAACGATGGTACAAATAATAGGAAAAAAAGGAAGAATTGTGCCAGTTATTCTTACCGAAGACATGAAGTCGTCGATTGATTTATTAATTAAATATCGATCACAAGCAGATGTTAGTTCGAAAAATGAATATATATTTGCAAGAAGTCAAAACTCCGAAGGACATCTAAGAGGTCATGACTGCTTACGAAAAGAATGTTTAAATGCTTGTTTACAATATGCTGAAAATATAACTAGCACGAAATTAAGGAAATACATAGCCACAGTGTGTCAAATATTTAATTTGACAGAAAATGAAACTGATTGGCTTGCAAGACACCTAGGTCATGATATCAGAGTTCACCGTGATTTCTATCGACTGCATGAAAGTGCAGTGGAGCTTACAAAAGTAAGCAGACTTTTACTTGCTGTCGATAAAGGTGAAGCTGAAAAATACTCTGGAAAAAAATTAACAGATATTAATATTGAAGGTGAGTAACTATTATGTAATACCTATATAGGGTATTCCGAAAATATAGGTAAACTTATACCACAGTTTTTAGGAATAAAACTAATTACATTCCCATTTACTATAATAATAATTCATATAATATTTGATAAAAAATAAGTGACAATATCCCAAGTTATTAAGTTTACAAAAAATAACCATAAAAAATCAGAAAAGATAAAAATACGATTTACGATTAACTCAATGTCTCCTAATAATATGCGGGGATTAAAATTTCTTCTTGTCTCTAAATATTGGACATTGATTAGTAAGATTTATTAGAAAAAGTTTAACCCGTTTCAAAAAATATTAAGAAATCCGTTTTTGATTTTCAACATTTACGCTAATTCTTTTTTACTTTTAAACCTAGATACTGTAAAATAATTTATATTACATAATATTTACTATAGCGATAAAAAAATTATCAATCATTTTGCTCAATACTATTAATATTATTATGATGGCATTTGCGGGTTAAATAAAATGAGCTTTTAAAAAATTTTTGGTCACAATAATTAATAGTACTCCCTACCTACTAACATGCCTACCTACCAACCTACCTACCTACCAACATGTCTACCTAACTACCTACATACCTACCTACCTCCCTACCTCCCTACCTCCCTACCTCCCTACCTCCCTACCTCCCTACCTCCCTACCTCCCTACCTCCCTACCTCCCTACCTCCCTACCTCCCTACCACCCTACCTCCCTACCTCCCCACATCCCTACCTCCCCACCTCCCTGCCTCCATACAACCCTACCTCCCTACCTCCATAGATCCCTACCTCCCTCCATACCCCCCTACCTCCTTACCTCCCGACCTCCCTACCTCCCTCCCTACCTTCCTACCTCCCTACCACCCTACCTAACAACCTACATATAAAAAAAGTATTTTTATAAAACATGATGCTGGGCAGTTGTTTAATAAATATAAAAATTTTTGCAAGGGTTTTAGAAGTTACAAATAATTAACTAACAGGAATTATTTTAATTAAAAAAGGTTTGTCAATAAATAAATTAATTATAGGATAAATGACCAACGAATTACTCTACATAAAAACAAAACTAAAAAATCATTACCTACCAAGATAGAAATAAAAAAATTGGCCGCACTCAGCGCCTGCATTTTTTGCTTTGTCTTTCTTTTATCGCAGTGGAGAAATAATTCTGGTGAACAATCTCATTAAATAATTAAAAAAAAGAACAATCATTCAAACTAACTCAAAAAAATATTAAAATATTTTTTTAATTTGGTTTATAATTATATTACATAACCATTCTAAAGTCAACCTTAAAAATGAGGTATCACACAAACTTCCTTTTCTCCTAAGATTTTAGAGCTAGCTGAGACCTCTACTAGAGGGTAGATGCACTTTATCAATAAATAAAATGAGGTTGATAATTATGTTTTGTAAAAGACCTGAAATATTGAGGGTGACACGTTTTTAAATCTTAAATATTAATAACTAACAAAATAATAAATATAGAGGCGTAGAAATGAAAAAAAAAAATATATATATATATATATTCGATTCGATGTCGAAAAAAGATTTTGTTTGGGACATTTCCACGTCAAAAAATCCATATGAAATTAGTATGTATTTTTAGAATTGCCACCATTAGAAGAAGACGAAGAGGAAGAAAACGATTGCGAGGATATACCTGCACATGCACATGATGAACATACTCACGTTAAAGATGTGTTTGAGCCTGAAGAAAAGAAAAAATCCAAAATAGTCAACAGAGGTAAATTTTTCATTTAAAATTGTAGTAAAATCAAAGTATTCAAAAGTATGCAATCCATCAAAATTAATATTTATTGAAAATTTAAAAATATACGTAATATAAATATAATTTTTACCATTTAAGTAATTTTAACTGTTATTTTATTTATTCATTAAAGAGTACAATTTAGTTTATAAGGTATTGATAATTATATTGTATTGATTATAAAATCCGAAATTACTCAAAAAACAAAAATATTGTACATACCTATATAAAAATTAAATCTATATTAATTTTTCTCTTGATATGGAGGTGTTGTTCTTTGCATAAAAAATTTTTTGGGTTTGTGTTATTTTTTTAGTTATTAATTTAAGAAACATGAGAAAACTTTTATTTATTTTTTAGGGACAAAAAAAGATCATAGATGGAGTAAAGAAGAACTGAGCGCTGTTGTAAAGTATTTTAAAAGTTTTATTAAGATAGGAAAGTTACCTGGGAAAAAAGACTGCAATGAATGTATTGACAAAAACGAAATTTTAAAAACTAGAAAATGGACAGATATAAAATTCTGTATAAAAAATCAAATAACACGAAATAAACGAGCCTTACTCTCATCCAAATAACTTTGTTCTCTTTGTTTGTTTAATTTGTTCTTGTTCCTGTTCTTGTTCTGTTTTTTTTTTTAATAAATGTATTTTAACTCATCTCTATATTTCATTTAATATTGCCTTACATTCTTTATTCATATATTATTAAGTTGTCTTAATAATTATTATTGTGGTAATAAAAAAAATAATTTAATAACCACATATTATAAAATTCTTGAATGTCGGTATGTTAGAACATCCAGGTCGTTGAGGCTGAGGTTATCTTTTTAAACATCTATTTAAAAAATAGACTAACAATTCGAAGAAGGAGCGTTCGCAACAACATATGAATTGAAGACAATAATATCTGCTAGAGAGGTGTTTGTATTGGTTTTGTATAATGTAATATTTTATAATCTTTTTGGGCAATGATAAATATAGTTTTATTTTGTAATGACTTCATATATATATTTATGTATTTTGTTAGTTATATTTATATCAAACATAAACTTCCTTTCAAATAACCTGACCTCTATTACACACTTTCAGGTTTATGACTTCAGTGTACACTTTAGCACTATTTACTATTATTATCACAACAGAAGGCCTAATATTACACACATTCAAATTTATGACATCAGTGTAACGCTTCAACCCAAATTAATATTATTGTAACAACAGAGTTTACACATTTCATTTTATGACATCAGTGTAACACTTCAACACAATTTACTATT
The DNA here is from genome assembly GCA_927349885.1 of Psylliodes chrysocephalus. Lineage (NCBI taxonomy): Eukaryota > Metazoa > Arthropoda > Insecta > Coleoptera > Chrysomelidae > Psylliodes > Psylliodes chrysocephalus. The sequence continues at coordinate 19,576,295 of OV651815.1, read as the reverse complement.
ATAGTAACAACAAAGGTCACACATTCAATTTTATGACATCAGTATAACACTTCAACACAATTTTCTATTATTGTACCAACAGAGGTCATAATAAACCGAGGAGGTCATGATATTAAAATCTGATTTAAACATTTTGTATGGAGTGTATTCAAGATACACTTAAATTTCTATGTTTCTGGCGTTATTTTACATCTCCCTCATATAGAAATATCGATGTGGCCACAATCGATACTCAGGATGGTGATGTCCTAGTAGCGGCCAGACCCGTATGTGTGTGTGTGTGTGTGTGTGTGTGTCTGTATAACGCATAACTCATGAACCGATACACAGAAAAACACCAAATTTTAAACTTAAGCTTTGTTTCAGCGTACAATGAGCTTATTAGATTTTGGGCAGTGTCGGAACATCTGGGGGGTACTTTATAGGTGGTCATTTTTATATTTTATGGAATATATCTGTTATTTACGTTTGGAGAAGAAAATTCTTCAAATAAAAGTTACTTCTAATATAATTATCTATAATTTTTGTTTTATGCAAAATTTTCCTAAAATGGTCCGTATTCGAGAAATTTGACAAAATGTAAAAACATAATTTTTTATAAAAATTGTTCAAATAAAAGTTGTTTGTAATATAATTCTCTATAATTTTTGTCTTATACATAATTTCTCTAAAATGAACCGTATTCGAGATAATTGAAAAAATGTGTAAATTTCGAAATTTGAAGAAAACTCAAAAACGGATAAAGGAAAAAACATTAAATTTTAAACTTAAGGTTTATTTCGGCCTGACGTGAAATTATTAGTTTTTGGACAAAGTCGGAACATCTGGGGGGGTACTTTATGGGAGGCCGTGTTTATATTTTATGGAATATATCTGTTATTTATGTTTGGAGAAGAAAATTGTTCAAATAAAAGTTACTTCTAATATTATTATCTATAATTTTTGCTTTATGTCAAAATTTCCTGAAATGGTCCGTATTCGAGAAATTTAACAAAATGTGCAAAATTCTGATTTTTATGAAAATTGTTGAACTAAAAGTTGTTTGCGATATCGATTTCTATAATTTTTGTTTATACATGATTTTTCTAAAATGGACCGTAATGGAAAAGTGCTAAATTTAAATTTTTCTGTATTTTCGTTTTCAATGAATATCTATAGAAAAATGTTTCGAGGTAGATGTATGTGTAAAATGTATATATTTAGTTTATCCTCTAAACATTTATAGAGATGCTGCAATAGGTTGTACAAAATAACCGGAAAATGTCTATAATAACTAGATAGGAAAGTCATGTGTTGGACACATCAGATTTTTTAAATAGATAGGCATTTAAAAGACGTCTTTAAGACGTCTATTTATGTGTACTAAAAGACGTCTTTAAAACGTCTTTTTTAAGTCTTTAGGCGTTCAGTCATAACTACGACATAAAACAGACGTCTTTAAGATGTTGTGTGCTGTCTGGGAGGTCGATGAATGACATTTCGACTAACATAAAGCTAAAAAGAATTATTATTATTTTCAAACTTTTTTATGTTTAAATGTTATTGTAATACTTTTAAATTCAGTGTTACTAAATACCGATATTTTGACATTGGATACACTTGCTTAAGTTACAACTTTACAATTCATTGTCACTAAGCCATTTAAATCTTTAAATGTTAGTTTTAATAAAATTATATGGATTTGTAAAACAAGTAAAACAATAATTTATTATTCTTATATATTTTTATCGCTTAAATTAAAGAAAATTATGTATAATCAATAAAAATCAATAATAAAATATAGACAGGCAACAGTATTTACTGGAAAATGTATAAAAAGTTGCCTAAGTCTAATAAGTTGTCATTGAAGAATTAGCCTATTCTGTCAAAATAAAAAAATACCATTTAATAATAGCGTGAAGTTAAAATGTATAAAAAAAAGGATCGTTATTTATATTTTCATTTTTGTTCGAAAGAAAACATAGAATGAATGATTAAAACTGGTTTCCCATCAGTAATTCACAAAATTGCATTCCAGCCACATATAATAATCAAAGGTAGACATCTTGAAATCTAGTCCTTGCTGAATGAACATTTAAGAATAAAGAACATCGTAAAATGATAATTTATTGTTTATTTAAAACCTTTCAAGTTTCTGATGTCTACTGTTTCCAGCATTACTGTTATTATTACAAAAATAAAAGTAATTTTTCTTCTTATTATACACCTATCCATTTATTTATTTGATTTAATTTCCACTTTGTTACTGAAATTTTTTATATAAGTTTCACTGGTTTTTTTTTGCTAGTATTTGTACAATTTTCAACACAGCAACTCCGGTTGCTTATTGTATTGTTTTTACCTACTTTTTAGAAAAAAAGTAAAATGTGTACGTGTATTTGATATGACAAAATTACAAAATAGCAGCTAGCGTTAGTATCGCATTTGCTTCCCTTTCCATGACTTCGCACGGAGCGAATAAGATACAACTGCACATTTAGGTTTTTGTTTATTCGACATCACGACAAGTGTTCCTATGGCAAGGGTTTCTCCGTAACCGACTTTAGCTACACTAAAGTGAAAATTAAATGACCTGTAACTTGCCAACTATGCATTTCCTTACCACGGGAATTGGGTTTTTGTTTAGTCGTTACCATGACAAGTGTTTATGGCAACAGTTTCTCCGTAACTGATTACAGCTAAATTAATTTATCTGTAACTTGGCAACTACGTGTTTCCTCACCACGGAATTTGGTTTTTTGTTTAGTCATTACTATGTCAAGCGTTCCCATGGCAACAGTTTCACTATAACTGATTTTGTCTAAAATAAAGTGAACATTAAATAATCTATAACTTGGCAACTATGCATTTCCCCCCACGAGATTTGGGTTTGTGTTTACTGGTTTCCATGGCAACGGTTGCCATGGCAACAATTTTTACGTAACTGTTTTCGGCTAAACGAAATTTTACCTAAAATTCCGTTTAGAAATCCCCAAACTTAAATTAAATTTGACATATGACAGTATATAAAAGGTTACCACGGTATGAGTGACGTCACCACAGTAACTACAATACTGTAATCAAGAATGTTGTGGTAAGCTTATATAGAAATGCCTTAAAAGTATTCACCGAGTGACGTCACAGTTAACCCAGCACAAATTAAACTAATTCAGTTATCCTCTTGTTGATAGTACTCTTTTAACTTGGCTGGCTAGCGTCATTTATCAAACAAATAAATCCAGTTGATTCAAGGAAGTTTTAAAAACTTTTGGTAACACAAAGTAATTATATTTCAAAGTTTTCGAAAAGTTTATTACTTTATAGATGACGTAATATTAATATTTAAAAATTATGTACTATGTATTCAATCAAAATGGATAAATAAATCATCGAGTGTGACCGGAAATAAATTAATAGAACTGCTTTTTAAAGAGTATGTAAATGTTATGTCAAAAATAAGGTATTTTTTATATTTCTTTTCTGTTGATTTTAATTGGACACTTGGCAATACCGCACTAATTTGTATTGACAGAGCATGACAGATATAATTGTAAATTCTAATGAATGTTTAGAATTTATGGAATGTTAGAAATGTTAGACGTTTGAAATGATTGGAATGCGTAAAATAAGTCACATAAGAAATGCATAGGCGGATTTTAAGAACACTGCTATTAAAGTATTTAGGATGAACCGAAAATTTTGAAAATCAATAGGGTTCTAAGTTAGAAGCAATTATTCAAGAAAATCAAAACCGCAAGTTAATCAGAACTTTCGTTCTAGAGTTATCGTGCCGGCATACATACATACAGACGACCAGACGAAAATTTTTTTGGAACTACGTTGGTTCTTACTAAGGCAATATATAATCTGATTTTAGTGAAAATCCTAAATTTTTTGTATTTCTGATTTAAAAACCTGCTTCTGTTGCTTTTTCAATTATGTGTAAGAAATAGTTATTGAATTTCAAATTAGACTGAAAGACAACTTCCAAATCCTTTACCTCATATTCACGATTTAGTGTTGCGTCACAGACTTGTGTCTCATGAAAAATTAAGAGGGTACAGATCCTTACAACTTAAAATATGCATGTTTGTAACATGTATAACCAAATTATTACCAAGTGTGCATGAGCAATTTTCATTGTAGTGTTGTTTACATTTTGCACAGAACTGTTGTGTTCTGCTTTTAGCAGTGTGTAAATAAATGTAAATGGGTTGCTACTACTGCTGGCTGGGACTCCAAAAGAAAGAAGGAAGCACAAAGCACTAGAAAAGTTTTATGACTTTTACTCTTACAATTTACAACCATGTCCTCAAATAAAAAGAGAAATAACACGTAACAATAAGAATAAAACACACACGAAAGTGTATTTGTAGCATTTTTGATCTAAATTCACTAAGAAATTAACAAATTTTCCGTGTTTAAGCTATGAATGTATTACAAAAACTACTTCGATCAAATGTAAACAAAAGTTTGTAGTTTTTGTACAAAATATGGGTTGCCTGCGCATAGCAGCGAGTTTTAAACCGAATTTATGACAAGTGATAGATTATATTCCGAAAACGTTAGCACAGTAAAAGCTGTGCGTCTTTTTCCCGCCCAAGGAGTGTCAATACTGCTAGAATACTTATACTGGGATTATAGGTTTACTTTGTCCGTCCATTTAATGTCACGTTTTTGGTCCGCGCGATAAGTCAAAAACGAAAAATAATATTAACTTAAATTTTTTTAGGAAAATCAAGCTCTATAAGGAGACGAAGCCTACCGATTCTGAAAAAAAATTGAATAAAAATGGGGAGTTAAGGGGGGTTGAAACCAATAATATCAACTTGAAATGTTTGACAAAAAACAAGCTCTATTAGGAGTAAAGCATATTGAATTAAAAAATTCTAAATAAAATGAGGGTCAAAATAATAAAAATAGAAATCAAAAACCAATGGCGATATCAACATGAAACCTTTAGGAAAAATTAGGCTGTATAAGGGGATGAAGCCTTTTGATTTTGAAAAAAATCCTATTGAAAATGGGAGTTAAGGGGGTCTATTAAACTGTGAAGAGTATAATATGAAATCAAATTCAAAATAAAATTTATTTATTTATACAATTTACATTTTTTAACTAAATTTTTAAGACCCCGCCTTAACAAAGTTTGTGTGCGGAATCTTTAATATTAGTTTTATATTTTTTTATTTTAAAAATATTTAAATTAAAGTTTTAAATATTATTTAAATTATATCTATATACTATTGAAACAAAAATAAAGAATTTATAAATGCAAAAATATAAAAACTAAAATATAGATTGCCAAGCATTATATCTTTATTATAGTTGTCTTAAAAAATTGAATTAAGCTTGAAGTATTTTTCTAGTCTTATTTTCCTAATTTATAAAGGTAAATAATGATAATAATATGATATTATGTAATTTATTAAAAATGAGTTGCTCGAATAATTTAGAGAAAGTGTAACTTCTTTAAACTAATTATTAACGTTTAACAACAAAGGATTCAGTCCCTAATTTTCTTACTTATAGTAGATTTTTACCAACTTAGCAGGTGGGATTGTATGCATTGTTGTTATTAGTTAATAACTTTTTTCTTTCTTTCTCTTTCACATTTGTTTGGCTTCTACAATTTTCTTTCTTGTTTTCTTCTTCCTCCTCACTCTCATCTACTTCCCACTCCCCCCCACCCTCCCTCCTTCTTTCTTATCGCACATTGGACAATTATACGACTACTTATTAACGAATATTGCTTTTATAGATATTGTTTAATTCTAATTTATTGGTTTTTCACTTACCACAACTTTTATTAATATTGACAAAATTCGGAAGTTTGTAGAAGACAGCTATGCTTTAAAAAACAACTATTTATGAACAATAAAATTTGTTCTCATTGACTATGAGGTAACATTTGTTATTTACCTTTTCATACCTAATGTAAAAAGCCTTCCCTTTTTTGACCTGATGATTGCCCACAGTGGCCGAAAGTAGCCGCCATAATGAACAAAATATTTAAAAAAATAAAGTATATGATAAATAACTTCTTTTTCTTTCCACTTTTGAGAAAAATTGATGAACTACTCAACTTATGTTAAATAGTAGTGGACCGAGTACTGTTCCTTGAGGAACACCACACGTTATAATTTTAGCATCACTGTTCTGTTCTGTTCTGAAGAGAGCTCTTTAGTAAATTGTTTTCTATTGTTCCTAGCTGTTGATGGTTTTGTCACAAGAATATTCTGGGTTTGGGCTCTTTTCTAAGATTGTTCCAACTCTCTAAATTTACTTTACTAATTATCGTAATTATATGTCTTTTAAAACTTCCTGGTTCTCTAAAACTTTAACGCGTAGTTCATCCTTATTCCGTACAATTCTGAGGTCTTCTTGTTTTATGTCATATTTGTCTCTAACGCATAAAACATTATTCGACAATTAATAGTAAAATATATTAAGAAGATTTCTTAGACTAATCTTTGTTATTTATTATAATATATATTTTCTAAAAGCACATCAACTATTACCCACCTATTTTTAATTAAACATTTTCTAAACGCGATTCCAACGATGTAAAAAAATAGAAAACTACTTACATAAAATCCAAAAAGGCTACGTTCTACCAAAAATTGTTGAAGGGTTTTTTTAAGAAAATAATGATCCAATTTCGTTGAACTTGAAACTTAAAACTAAACGATATTATCTAGAAAATTCAGTTTTATAGAATAGAAAGTGCGTGGGAGTGGCGCAGAATCAGAATAGAGGGTTTATTTATTTGGGAACTTCCCCTGAAATGCTGCCAAAGCCAAATCCAGGAAAACGATGGAAAACTGTTCCACCAGCTGTAACATTCGTCAGATGAATTAACAAAAAAAAGATATTTATTTTAATGATGGGATTTTAGTTGAAAAATATTTTTTTAGTACAGAGGATGATTATAAACAAACGATGTTGCTAATTAATATTGTAGATATATTTGGTACGTAGATTTTTTGTTAGTGAGATGAATTTTTTAAGATTCAAATGACGTTTTAAAAATGATCTCGCACTTTTTTAATATAAAAGTCCAGTTGTTTGAATTCTGGGTATGTTGTAGAATTGTAGGAATGGGCCAAACTTCATCTTATGGCTAGTTTTTAGAAGTTTTTGTAAGTTGGTAAAGGTAATCCCTTTAACCATGGATGGAGACCACCGAGGTGCTTCCAAATAACCCATACTTAATGGGTCTTTCGACGAGATACAGGGTGTTTTATCAATTTGGCCTATTTCTTTCCAGACTCATAACGTATTAACCACCCTGTATATGTTTTTGAAATTTGGCGTACTTATTCATCGTAACTTACCAAATCTAAGAAGGTATAAACAAGAAACGAAATACAGGTCCGTCTTTACAAAAAATTAATAAATTCATATTTGAAAAGAGCACAAAAAACTGAATCCAATAATGTACATTTTATTTTTGCGCAGACGATTTTACTACTGAAATTATAAGTCCAAATTGTTATTTTTGAGCATTTTGGAGGTACAAACTGGAAACGGACGGAGTTTTATTAATTTTATTACGGTATGTTTAAAATTATTTAAAGTAGTATATTTCTAAAAGCTACAGATATGCATCTACACCATTTCAAAAAATAATTTCAGGTCCGGTTTTAGGGCCAAAAATCAGAATAATTTTTTTTTCGACCGCACCCTGTATAAATTATTCCATGTAAGTTTTAATAAATAGTATGTAGAATAATAATATGGAAAGAGACTAACATTCAGTAGAACAAATAATAACATTTACAACTAAAGGAAAAACACATAAATAATAACTAATTAAAACATAATAATCAAATCAAAATAACAACTAATAATACAAAGAAATACAAATGTTGGAAATAAAGTAATAAACCTTATTGCTACTAAAAACTACAAGAGTTGTTCAAAATGACCTCCATTTTGTTCGATGCATTTTCTTGCTCGTTTTAAAATATGGTTGACGGCTTTTCTGAGTACATCGGGATTATTTTTCATTTCTTCGCACGCGTTTTCTGGTATCCTCCTACTTGCGTACGTCCCATTTGCGTACACGGTTAATTTTGTCCCACTTGCGTACACCGTGAGGTCATGCCTTGTGGCAGGTAAAAATATTATGATGCATAGTCCTACTTGCGTACACACATAAAATAGGGCCTATTATATTACTTAACAGTTTGAAAATGTTATAATTTTCTTTTTTAATGGCCACAAAATATTGCAAAATAAAAGTTGATTTCATGTATGTTAAGTTGATGCCTATTTACGAACTAAGGACTAACAAAATTATTATTATTTTCAAGTAGTCAAAAAATGTTTACGTTTTAAATAAATGAAAATAATTTTATATACTCTTAATAAGTAATCGTTAGTATCAGGTCATTCGGGAAATTTAACATTATTCATTATTCGATAATTGATTTTTGAATTTCTTAACACTAAGAGTAAAATCGTTAGTAAGTGTACTACTGCCATATTATTTAATTCAGTTGTCTTATAACCGTTTTTATTTCCGAAATGGATCAACTTCAAATAGTTAATACGACCAACGAGAAGCCATCAGCAATTTTTGAGGACCAACAGTATCGACAACATAGAAAAAATAAACAAGAGGTTGTGACATAAATAAATAAATCCCAAGTTCTGTCAGTATCTGAGCATAACTGTAAACCAAATTTGGTACAACTAGAAGTGAAAGTTCATAAAGAAAAAGCCAAAAAGTGAGAACGAGAAACTGATCAGGACATTCCAAACATTTACCGTGAAGAAATGAGGCTACTTTTTGATCGTGGAATTGACTTTGTCTGCGATATTCCAATGTTGTCTTCAGTAAAGACCACTTTATATCGACACAGACAAAAGGTAAACGGACTGTCGAAAGAGCCAAAATGTGCATCGGATGTCGAAATACCTGAAAGGCCTCTTCTTTTGAACGATGGATCTTCCTTCCTGGTCGCTGATGATGGTTACGAAGACAGAATTTTAATATTTTCGTCATCGATTGGGAAGGATATTATATCAAACCAGAATACTTTCTTTATGGACGGCACTTTTAAGTGTTGCAGTAAACAGTTTACTCAACTTTATACAATACATGTGGACATTGGAAGCAATACAGATGAGCGAAACGTAATTCATGTACTTTATGCACTACTCAAAAACAAAACTCGCTCTACATATGAGAGACTATTACGATAATAAAAAGATCCACAAACTGGAAACTAATATTAGTAACTGTAGACTTCGAGGAAGCAGTGATTATAGCTATAAAGAATGTGTTTCCTATCGTTGCAATAAATGGCTGTCATTTCCACTACAATCAATGTATATGGCGAAAACAGTTGGGCCTAGTTGTAGAATACCGGCACGATGATGAACTGCGACTACATATTCCGTATGTGTGCTGCTTTGGCGTATATTCCACTTGAAGATTTGGATATCAGTTGGCTAACCATTCAAGAAAATTCACCCGTTAACGAAATACTTCAAAAGTTCTACGATTATTTCGTGGATCAGTGGTTAGAAAATACGCCAGGGCCTCAATTCTCGACTTCACCGGAAAATTTTCACATGGATAAATATTCCCATGCTTATATTCCAGTGGTATTATAAAATGGTATTCTCGATGAGGTTAGGAACCTTTTTCCTATGGGAATTTCGATTATTCGTATGTCTAACGTATGTCGGGTATTAAGTACGTAAATATTGGAAACTGACCAATCATAATCAATATTATATTTCAATACTTTCAAGTAATAATGTTGGGATCATTGATTCTATCAACTTTTGACTCTTGTTTTGCCACTTGCCATCTTGTCAGAGAAAACTATCAACCCCCTTTTGTTAGAAAATAACGTGAAAATATATCATGTGCTAAACCTAGTACAAGGGGCACAATAAAGCCAAAACGAAGAGTAGCTGCTACAAGGTTAACTAAAACCTTGAATACTAGCCGAAATATTGAACGCATGTTACAAAATAAAAACTAATAAAGAAAATTATTATGACAAAAAATTCAAGTTATTAGAGAGAAATGTTTTGGCATAAGAACGAATAACTTGTGCCTTGGAAAAAATAGTAGAAACAAAGGAATTTTAAGGATTTTTAAGAGTGTTCAATATTTTAGCTTTAGGGGGTGGGTGGCTCAGTGGTAGAGTCTCTGCCTGTAGATCCAAGGGACCCAGATTCGAATCCCACCGTTGGCCGGGATTTTTTTATTTAATTTAATTATTTAAAATTAATTCTGATGCCTTGGTAGGATTCCCCACTCGACCATTCACTGTTGGGTTCTAAGGGTGCGTTAAGTGAGCGGTCGGACAGGTCGAAACTGTCTAGCGAAAGAGAAAACCGACCAACACGACCAGTCATGACTAATCAGCTGATCGGTCAGAGTCAGTCAGAATAGTCGAGAAATTGAGTTTGACTTGTTTGGTCAAAACTGTCTAGTGAATGGCCAATTGTCAATTCATGTTTTTATTTAATTTAAGGAGGTCCTTTCGCCACACCTCTCGCCTCAAATGTTAAAAAAAAGTTATTAGATTATGACTAAAATTAATTTTTTTCTAATAGTTGAAGTCCTTATTTATCTTATACTGAACTTTTAAATATACCTTACCTTGCAAATTTTAAATTTTTTTTTTTAAATTGTATTTGTACAGTGCCTCACGAGAAAGTAAGTCCTCAACAACAATTCTCGAATTATACTATTATTTATTGATTAGATGGAGTAGAAAAAAACTAAAAATAAGGTTTTTGAAATATATAGATTTTGTTTTATACAATAAAATATATATAGTAAACCGTGGAACTTATTGAGAAATTAATATTAAAAAGTCACAAAAAATTTTCAAATAACCTAGTTGAAAATTAATTTTAGTCATAATCTAATATTTTTTATTTAACATTGGTGGCGAAAGGACCTCCTTAAACACACAAGAAATTAATAGTTATGGATAAACTAATGTTGTTGAAAACCAATTTAAAACATGAAACGGAAAAACCAAATATTATGTAATATTATAATGGGATTAGTCACCAGTTACTCTAAAATAGGAGAAAAACAACACTTACAAAAATCTTTTCTATTCAAAATGATGATGCTGGAACTTTCAAAAGAATTATTATATTTATTAATGAAATTTCATCATCAGTTTGAAAAGCTAACAGACAAATAGCCATAATAACTTTATTTCTCTTTCTGCTGTTCATATTATTTTTTTAAATGCCTTCGTCTTGAGTTTACCGCATTCTTTAGAACTGTCGATGTGTCGAGGGACTCACAAAATACAGGAGACAGGAGGGACTGCCTGGTCTTGTAATTTTCGGTTATGAATTTTACAAATTAGGACTAGACAGTTTCGACTACATCGCCTAGCGAGCGGTCTGACCATATCAGTCAACTTGACCGTTGACTTAACGCAGCCTAATTAACAGTGCTGTTCCTAAAGTGGCGCAAGGAAACAGTAACAAGGCCTGTCTGTAGGGGTGTAGGAGTATTAGAGTACTAATACTCCTGCACTATGGAGTACTAGACTACTAGTACAATCCATAACCTACATAGAACATTAGGATAATGACCTTAGATGTTGAAGCCGTACACCAAAGAAAAAAAATATATTTTAGTTTCAAGTTTTTTAACATCTCATTATGTTATTAACAGTTGCTATTTATTTTGCGTAATAAATTTATTCTGAAATAGCCTATTCCTAATAAATAATGAAACAAAATATATTCTGGGATTGCTTATTCTAGAAAACTTGCGTTGATTATATTTAAGAAATTGTCTATCATTTAAGGATTCAAAGGGATCCCCTGCCTCATTTTTCCACTTAGACCAAAAATCTCTTGGGACATTAATTGCTCTTCTTTCTGCCTCTTCTATATTGTTTAATTGTGAAAGTAAAATAGCTTCATCCATTTTGGGAAAGGTATATTAGTAATAATATACCATGAGTAATAATAATATATAATTATTATTTGAAGTAACTAGCAAATGTCACCGGTGACAGATTTCCATTGGAAATTTGATTTCCCATGCCAAATACGTGTGTTTGCTCCCATACTTTTCGTGAGAAAATATTCCTAGTGGATGTGTTGAGAATACAAAATATAAATTCCCATAGGAAAATTATCTTTTTCCCATGGGAAAAAAAGTCGAGAATTTAGGCCCTGATATGTGGAACTGCAGCAACAAGCTCTATCGTACAAATAACGTCGTGGAGGGATGGAACAACAAGTTACATCATCTGGTCAAAAGAAACCACCACCTGTCTTACAGTTGTTTAAACACTTAAAAGAGGAAGCAGAAAATAGTGATTTTCTTTATAAACGAAAAGAATTGAATTTGGAGGAAACAAGAAGAAAAACAAAATACGTCAAGTTGGACATTAGAATTAATAAAATAATAGCGGCATATACAGAAACAAAAGACGTTAAAAAATGCCTAACTTCTCTAGCTTACGTCGCTAAGTTAGAGAAACCGACTGTATGGCTCTGCATTTTGTAAATATTCTGTAAATACTATTCTTTTTGTAAATTCTTAAAAAACAAAAAAACTCAAAAAAAAATAAAAAAATAAAAAAAAAAATAAAAAAATAAAAAAAAAAATAAAAAAAACTTTTAAACACGCCAGCAAATCGCTGCCAGTCCTAAGCCTGGAAAAAGTGTGAAGGAAAATTTTAATATAACTGTACATGTACGCAAGTAGGACTATATTTCGTAATACTTTTACCTGACTCAAGAGATGATCTAACCCGTGTACGCAAATGTGACAAAATTGACCGTGTACGCAAATGGGACGTACGCAAATGGCACTATATCGCGTTTTCTATCCTCCCAACTAGTTCTTCCCTACTATTTATGGGAGTGGAATATACTTTTGTTTTCTATCTCTTACCATTTAGGCGTGTTGGAGGAAGAAGAATGAGCAGAAGTAATTTTTCTTTCGTTTTTAATGATCCTCTATCTGTCCATGTAATATTGTCAATGTTGGTTATAAATGTAAAGGGTGATCAATGGATTTCATATATCGAAGGTTGTAAAAAAATATTATTTTAATTTTTTTTTTATTGATAACTGTTCACCAACTGAAGAGCTAATTATGCAGAACTATTTTGTCTTTGCCCATTTATTTAGAGATTTAGTTTATTTAACTATAACTCTTTCAACAATCTATTTTATTATAGTCTTCTTCTATTATCTATCTTCACCTTCGTTAACAAAAATACCTTTTAAGTTTTTTAGTTCCCGCTGACAATCTTAAAACACATTTTTCTCTTTAACTACTTCAATTTTATACTCCATCCCGTCATTGCTACTGATATAATTTTCCCTCTATAGAGACGCCTAAAGTCGGACTAACTCATTCATTCCAGAAAGTACTAGGGCCGTGGCGAAACTTCTAGAGACTTCTGTTTTAGTAAATGTATTATTCTATAAAATGATTGATCCACCTACGTTAGTTTTAGTTATATTGTAATCTCGTCTAAAATTATCGTAGTAGTACGAGAAACTGTAGTTTTTTATAGAAATAAGCTACGTTTGTTCTTATAATTTGTTAAGATACATTATGTTGTCAAAGTAAAATTGCTCAAAATAACCCACTTTCTTGAAATTTAATTACCTTTAACGCAATATAAACAAAATACAGTCGTTGAGAATATATGTCCCCAAACGTGGTAATCCAGCGGATTAAAGTCAGGCGATCTTAAAAGCCAGTGTATGTAGTATACGAAAGGAGGTATTTAGGACCTAACGTTACATTCGTAAATAATAAATAAGTATAATTATTTTATTATTAGATTATCTTATAGGCCTTGGAATTGGCATTTCACATTTTTATGTCATTTGTATTTGCATGTCAGTCATTATTGTTTTTTCAGTATTTTCCGTGATATTTTTTATTGTATTTGGTAATTATTAAAAATGCCATATCAATATACTAACGAAGAATACGCAGATATGATTTACATTTATGGTTTTTGTGATGGTAATTCTCGAGCTGCAAAAAGGGAATATGAATTGAGATTTCCTGGTCGAAGATCACCAAATTTCAAAACTTTTATTCGCGTTTTTAATTACATGAGAAGATATGGTAGATTCCCAACAGCTCAATTAAACGAGCATCGTGAAAGGCAGCATTTAAATGTGGAACAAAATATTATAAATATGGTTAATAATAATCCAGAACTGAGCACAAGGAGAATTAGTTATGCATTTAATGTACCTCATACCAGCGTATGGCGACGACTAAAAAAACATCGTTTACACCCATATCACAGCTTATACAATACAGCTCAACAACTCCGTGTCGGCGTCTTTGATCTGGCGGTCGAGAACCAAGCAATACGGAATGGTGCTATCTCTGTTAGATTAAAGGGAAAAGTCGGGCCCGGATTAAGCAATTTTTTATTATTGAAAAAATTGAAAACCTTGACGTAATAAGGTTGGTTACATGCCATGTTAAGTAAGTTTTGGGAAATTAAATTTTTAATTTGTTTTAAATCTGTCAAATATAATTAAAAAAATTATTTAAATATAAATATTACGAAAAATAGCACATCTTTCGGATTAGAGGTAAAATAATTTGTATGTGGCTAGTAAAATCCTCGTTAACAAATGTTTTGAGCTAAAACAGTCACTTCACGACAAATTGTGACTTGGATCCTTTTTACACCAAAGGCTTCAATTGTTAAAGAAATGTGTCACGCTCGTGGATGCAAATCAAGTGGTACCCCGTGTCTCTGGCAAGTGTTACTCTTCGCGCAAAGCGTTTATACCTAGATAAACGAATGCTTCGACTGAGGTCTGGGAACTCTATGGTATTTTGGAATTATAAAGAATTTGTACTTTTATTTTAACAATATTGGTTATATTTAGATGTATTCTTATTAATTGAAATACAGATTTGTAGAAGTAATACTTTAACAGTTTTTATTAATATAATATATTCAATTTTTATCTGACCATACCGAAGTAGGGAATTTTGAAACTTTATAGTAATGTGAAATTTGAATTACAATATTACACGATATTACATAATTAGTACTTATTTTAGGTAGGTACTAAATTTGTACTTGGAGAAAGTAATATCGATTTTTACAAGAAAACTTGAAAAGTAAATTAATTTAGTTCTTATTTCTGATGTAAAACATAAACCAAGAAAACAAATAAATTGTAGTTTGTTCAACAAGGGTGGATATGATAGCCATATCACACAAAGACGAAGTTTGAGCACGACGTCGTAGGCGGAGTACTCAATCGTCTGATTGTGATATGAGCAATCCACTCGATATGGTCAGTATATTTTTTCTACGACCCACTAACGAAAATCTACAAATTAAAAAAATTATTTAAGTTATTTAGACAAAATAACTAATTTTAAAATAATTTACGAAGTTGACTAATTTATAAAATAAAATAAACATGAAAAATTAATTAGTCCTCGGCCTAGATTCGATCCCGGGCTTTTCGCATGGAAGGCAGATGTTCTGTCCTCATCTTCACCGAAACTTTCAGGACTTTAGTTTTAATACTCGTAATTAAATTAGTATCATGTAGTTTGATTAAAATTTATTTTTTTTTAAATGTGGACATAATAAAAACAAAAATGCTATTATTTATCAAGTCTACACAAAAATTTTAATGTATATTTAATATCAATAACTAAAATATATATTGACAATTAGTTTAACAGAATTATCACTTATTTAAACATTTTTAAATAATAGGAGTTGGGTGACCAAAATATGAACTGTGATTTGTAGATTTAATTTTGTTAAAGTGTTCTCACTACCTAAAATGGATATGAAATATATTCGTAGTTGAACGCAATAACATAATTTTTCGTTTTGTAGTATGTGCGTAGATTGGCTAATATCCATGCACAGATTACAAAACGAAAAAGTATGCTATTGCCTTCAATTGAACGAATATATTTCATATCCATTCTAGGTAGTGAGAACACTGCAAAAAAAAATAAATTCGCCAATCACCGTTCATATTTTGATCAACCGACTGCTATTATTTTTAAAATTTTAAATAAATGACAATTCTGTCAAACTAATTGTCAGTATATTTTTTAGTTATTGAGATTAAACATACAATAAAATAAGTTATTCTTTTGGAAAACGTTAGCATGGATGACTAAAGGGTATTGGGTTAATTAATTCTAAAAGTGTGGTACAAATGTTATTTTTTGTAGCCAATTCTTCAAAATTATTTTAAAATATCTTTTCAATATTGAATATTAGTTCTACAAATTCATCATTTAACAGTTGCAGATTTCCAAATGTATTTGAATTGGCGTTATCATATGCCTTTTAAAAGCAATAAAAAGAAAAATCGTCTAATTCAACGTGATCTTTGTTATATTTAAGACAGGTATCGCAGGAGTGGATCCGCAAGGTTTTTATTAAAAGGTAACCACACACATACCTGATAAAATTTTTCTGTAGCAATTCGTCTTTACAATAATTTAGGGTGTTAATAATTTCATCATAAAATAAAATACAAGGTGTTCCATTTAAAAAACATACATTTTAATTTTCCAGGCAAAAACGTGACACCCTGTATATCCAAAGATATTTTTAAAATATGTAGGTATTTTTCAAATCCATATAACTTTTATTTAAAACTTTCTTGCGTGTCTACAACAAAATAATGAACAATAACGCACTAATGAGACACCCTGTATAAATTATATTTTTAACAATGAAAATTTCTTATAATGTAGTACTTATCGGTTTGGGTCCTTGGGAAAACTAAAGAATGTTTTCTTGCAGGTATAACCCTTATTAAAACAGCTTTTGACTGCACAAACTCATTCTACTCACAGCTAAAGGGTCACCAAAATAATAACAGTACCTTTAACTCAAACAAAATCAACGAAATTATAGGCTCCACGAAATTATACAATCAACGAAATTATACGCACGACTCAACACCTTGCCTAAGTACGCTTCTGAACGCCAAAACCGTCTTTTCCCTTCGAAGGCGGAGCTTAAGCGATGCGCGACGAAATCGACGCAAATCGTTGCCGCCAAGAGAGTGTTTTAGCTCTATTGTATAAGCTGTGCCCATATCATATTCAGGAAGTACAGAGGTTAGAAGCAGGCGATGAAATTCCTAGAATTAATTTTAGTAGGTGGATCCTCTTAAATCGGCGAATTGTACGTAGATGCATATTTACGGATGAGGCCCAGTTTACAAGAGACAACGTGTTCAATTTACGAAACTCGCACATTTGGTCGACAGAAAATCCATTTGCTGTAAGAGAGACCCATTCATAATACAAATTTTCAGTAAATATTTGGTGCGGCGTTTTTGATAATAAATTAATTGGACCACATATTTTCCCTCACAGACTGACTGGCAAAGTTTATTTAGATTTTCTTCAAAATATGTTGCCTGTTCTATTAGACAATGCAGATGTAGATATAGCCGGTGTACATTTTCAACATGATGGTGCTTCATCGCATTACCCGGCTAATTGTGAGATAATTTTTGAATGAAAATTTTCCTAATACGTGGATAGGCAGAGGTGCTCCCAATCACTGGCCTTCAAGATCGCCTGACTTTAATCCGCTGGATTACCACGTTTGGGAACATCTAAAAACAAAAGTATATTCCACTCCCATAAACAGTAGGGAAGAACTAGTTGGGAGGATAGAAAACGCGTGCGAAGAAATGAAAAATAATCCCGATGTACTCAGAAAAGCCGTCAACCATATTTTAAAACGAGCAAGAAAATGCATTGAACAAAATGGACGTCATTTTGAACAACTCTTGTAGTTTTTAGTAGCAATAAGGTTTATTACTTCATTTCCAACATTTGTATTTCTTTGTATTATTAGTTGTTATTTTGATTTGTTTATTATGTATTAATTAGTTATTATTTATGTGTTTTTCCTTTAGTTACAAATGTTATTATTTGTTCTACTGAATGTTAGTGTCTTTCCATATTATAATAGTACATACTATTTATTAAAACTTACATGGAATAATTTATACAGGGTGCGGTCGAAAAAAAAATAATTCTGATTTTTGGCCCTAAAACCGGACCTGAATTTATTTTTTGAAATGGTGTAGATGCATACAATTATAAGTATTGACATATCTGTAGTTTTTAGAAATATACTTCTTTAAATAATTTTAAACATACCGTAATAAAATTAATAAAACTCCGTCCGTTTCCAGTTTGTACCTTCAAAATGCTCAAAAATAACAATTTGGACTTATAATTTCAGTAGTAAAATCATCAGCGCAAAAATAAAATGTACATTATTGGATTCAGTTTTTTGTGCTCTTTTCAAATATGAAAACAAAAATTTCAAATTCAGACATACAGGATGTTGTTTTAAGGATGGACGAATTTATTTATTTTTTGTAAAGACGGACCTGGATTTCGTTTCTTGTTTATACCTTTTTAGATTTGGTAAGTTACGGTGAATAAGAACGCCAAATGTCAAAAACAAATACAGGGTGGTTAATAAGTTCTGAGTCTGGAAAGAAATAGGCCAAATTGATAAAACACCCTGTATCTCGGCTATAAAGGTCGAAAGACCCATTAAGTATGGGTTATTTGAAAGCACCTCGGTGGTCTCCATCCATGGTTAAAGGGAGTCCCTTTACCAATGAAACACCCTGTATATGTTAATTGCTAGAGCTCATTATTGCACCCAAAATTAAAGGGTCCAACCTTTTCATACAGATATACTATTATTTAAATCTCAAAGGAATGTCAGGATAAAACTTTGTTGAAAAAAAATATTTTTGTGATTATTGAAATGTTTGACTCATACTGTATTATGTTACTCTATTATATTATTGTATTGTATTCCAGGCACATACTTTGATTACTATACGGTGCAAGAGAGAGGGCCGACACGCCCAACATAGGGCGCGGCCATTTTGATTCCTATGCCACAGTTTATAGCTAAAGAATCAGATTGCTCACTCTACGTCGGCACTTTTGATCTCAATGTTCCAGCTTATACACTGCGCAACTCGGATAATACAATATATGACAACCGCCTATAATAAAACAGCAGTCTTCTGCGTATCCTGAATTTGTATCCCTGGAGTGGATGTTATTTTGGAACTTTCAACTGGTCCGAGTGAGCTAACTGATTCTTTAGCAATAAACTGTGACTCCAAAAATAATATTCACTGACACTGACAGCAGCAAGCAAAATATCAGGTGCGTTTTAATCATCCGCTTCTGCTTCCGGAATTGTCGGTTTAGTTGTTTTAACCTGTCAGATTAAAACAAGAAAACCGACAATTCCGAAGCAGAAGCGGATGATTAGAACGCACCTATTAAAAATAGTGCGCCAAGATGTAAGCAACATGTAGTAAGGGATTAAATCTCCTTTTAAAAGGCACTCAGAAAGCTGCGCAGTGCGACCATTCTCCGTATAGTAAAAGAAAATCAAAGTATGTAGTTCCAGGCAATATTAACTTCTATTTTAAATATGTTATATTAGTGATGACGTAACGGATGTTCCACTGACAATAACAGAGTGGCACTGAGTAGACTTATGGGAATAGAGATCCATTATCTTTTCCATTATACGAAAAACACTATTATATATCATAACATGATTTTATTAAAAATGAATATCAAAATTTAACAACGAAAACACAAAACAAAATATAAAGAAATAAGTTAACTGAAAATGTCAGTAGCGAGTATTTTCTGCTCTGGCACGAATAACTGCTTGACAACGGCGGCTCATACTTAAAATTAGAAACCTTATGTCATTTTGGTCCAATTCTTCCCATATTTGAATCAGTCTTTGTCATATATCTTCCAGAGAGTTCAGATTACGTTCCTCGTGTAATATCCTCCCAAGAGTATCCCAGAGATTTTCTATCGAATTTAAATCCGGGCTCCGAGCTGGCCATGCCATGTTAGCGATACCGACTTCATAGGGGCGTTTGATTTGAAACTCGATCGAGCGAGCGTCGAGGAGACCGAGAAGTGATGACGTCACAATAGAGCATTGAATCAAATCAAATAAAACAGAGTAAAAAACATAACCTCGCTTTTCTGTGATTCTTGTTTCTGGTTTGTATGTTAAAATAGTGAGCAAAAAGTAAAGAAAATGGAAAAACTTTTAATAATAAGGGGTAATGGCCCTGAAATGCAGCATTTACCACAAATGCCCGCTTCGCTCTTATACTCCATGACTGTGATTACTGGTGATTAGATCTGGATAGAAAAAATGTATTTTCCAAACACACATTTTGTGTTTTTTTTATAATGAATAATTTTAGCTGTAAGACAAAAGCGGCTAAGTAATTTGTTAACTTCTTGTCTTGTCTTTAATTTTGAGATTCAAATTTGTAAGTTAATTAAAAAGAGATAGGTAGAGACAAAGACAAATTTCTCCCTCTTCTCGATCTTTCTACTCTGAGAACATCGAGCTCGCTCTATGTTCTCGCTCCAAAGCGAAACAAACACTTTAGGGATCTCTCGGAGTGTCAATTCAAACACTTTTGAAGCGCTTGGAGATCTCCGATGATCAAATCAAACGCACCACATCTAGATAATTTTTCACAACTCGAGCAACATGAGGCCTGGCATTATCTTGCAAATGGCACTACATGTTCGTCTAAAATCTCTAATATGCAAGAAATTACACTTAACATACAGTTCATTAGGGCGTCGATATACGCACATACACCTGTCATTGTAATACAAACAAAATACAAACTTATCATCAGTAAATAATACCTGTTTCCATTCTGCTCCTTGGTAAAATTTAACCTCGCTTTGCGATAAACTCTAGTTAGAGCTGGATCTCTAGCAGCTATCCTATGCCTCAAATTATGTTCCCTTAGTCGCTGACAAAGAGTTTCTGTACAAACTTCTAAACTATTAGCATCCTGAAGCTGGGTTTAAAGGGTCCGAGCTGTTACAAAATGTCTTAATGCAGCCAGTCTCAAAAATCGATCCTGAATCGAAGTAGTTACTTGGTTTCTTCCTTGTCCCGGCCTACGACCATGATTAGCAGTCTCTCTATCAGAGCTGTCACCTATCAGTGAGATTTAAATCATTTTTTGATTTAAATACATTTTTTGATTTAAATACTTTGATTTTAAATCTTTTTTTAAAAAATGATTTTTGATTTATGATTTAAATCTTTTTGAAAAGTATCTTTGATTTTTGATTTAAAAATTAGATTTAAATCTTTTTAAAACGATTTAAATCTTTTTAAAACGATTTAAATCTTTTTAAAACGATTTAAATCTTTTTAAAATGATTTAAATCTTTTTAAAATGATTTAAATCTTTTTATTGATTTAAATCTTTCTGAAATGATTTAAATCTGTAAAATAATGAGATCTTTTTAAAATGATTTAAATTTTCTTAAAGATTTAAATCTTTTTAAGATTTAAATCTTTTTAAAACGATTTACATCACCTGATTCGTCAAAATCGTTATCAACCTGTCTATTCCTGAATAATAATCTAGCCAGCATGTCAGTAGGATTGAATCAGAAATCCGAGGGAAAAAAAAAGAAAAAATAGTGAAGTTTAACAAATAATTGCAATGACTAAAGATTGTTCTTAAGTATGAAATTTTACAATATTTTTGACCCGATATTTTTTTTTGTTAAGTTGTATTTTTTACACCGCAAGCAGCTGGAAATACTTTTTCATTATCGATATAATCCTGAAACTCTTTACAATATGTATTTTAAATGTATGCATTAAGACGATTATGACTTTTTGACCAGTTCAATAAACACGCTTGGCATAGATAGAGCGAATTAATTAAATTTTTTTATTTCTTTGCCTGATTCATCCACACATTTTTCAAAACAATTAACCCAAACGCGCTCACTTTGGTTATGTATTTCCTCGCAATAACTTCACGTTGAGAGAAGAACTCTTTTAATTCAACCCACTCAATTTTATTATTCAAAGCCGGGAGATTTTGAAAATGAAATGCATTTTTCCGGGAGAGTCTCCTAAGTACAAAAAAAAATATTTTTAAAGAGTGATGTATGTGCATCTATGTGGGGTGTTTATTATGTATGACATTAAGCACGTTAACTCAAGGAAGAGTTGACGGATTTAAGTGATTTTTCAGAAAAAAAATCACTTTTCTTAAAAACTAGGTCTCCATTGTTTTGTGGCATCATAGGCATACCAAAATTATCTTTTAAAGGGTTGAAAAATTCCTATTTACCAATCGACATGACATTTTTAAATAACAATTTTCATAACTATAGATATCAATGCTGCATAAATCCTTAAAAATGTTATCCTGATCGGCTATTTATTATTTAAAATTAATATTTCCGTAAGAATTGCATTGGACAAATAACGATAAAAAATAAATACGAGAAAAGTTGATCGAGTTTTGCGTTTTATTTATGAAAAAATCACATAACTTAAGTATTCATTATCTTTGGCCTACCGAAAGCATTTGTTAAAGAGTTACCCAAATCTATAAAAATATTTAAATCTTTTGAAAATATTTATTTCGTTTAAAAAGATTTAAATATTTCGAAAAGATTTAAATCTTTCGAAAAGATTTAAATCTTTCCTAAAATGATTTAAATCTTTCGAAAAGATTTAAATCTTTCGAAATGATTTAAATCTTTCCTAAAATGATTTAAATCTTTCGAAATGATTTAAATCTTTCGAAAAGATTTAAATCTTTCAAAAAGATTTAAATCTTTCCTAAAATGATTTAAATTGTAAAAAAGATTTAAATCTAAAAAAGATTTTTGATTTAAATCTTTCTTTTTAAAAAATCGATCTTTGATTTAAATCATTTGTTCAAATGCAAACGATTTATGATCTTTGATTTAAATCGTTTTTAAAATGATCTTAAACAGCTCTGCTCTCTATATATCTTTGTATAACTCATAAAACGGTTGTGTTAGTTATGTCAAATCGTTTACTAATTCTTCGGTAACTTTGCTAACTAAAGAGGGTTTTAAATAATATTAAAGCACATTCTTCGCGAGTAAGATTTCGTGGTATACCTATTCGTTTTTGACTTATGGTGCGGACAAAAAACATGACATCAGACAGACAAAGTAAACCTATAACACTTTTCACAGATGTGTGAAGAGTATAATAATAATAAATTGCTTTTCTATTCATCTATTTTTTGTTTTAACAATGATATAGAATTATAAATTCGCAATTCACTTTAAAACATTTTAAAATCAACGATGAGCATCTACTAGACTAATTTTGTTTAAAAAAATAGAATTGCAAACATTCACGGTGTTATCTACGTAGTTGTCAAATTATGAATATGTGTACGTTATGTAACAAGGATTGTTTGTAGTTATAATCCGGTATTGGCTTAACATAAGGCTCTAAAACATACAAACGGTTTTAAAAATGACATTAAGGAAGTATGTTTGTATTCTTAATATCAGTTATTATCAGTTTAATATATTTTTCTCGTTGCCACTATCATAGTTGAAAGTGTGACAGCAATGTAGACGTAAGTACTGAATTATTTATAAAACAAATGCTCGCTTCTCAGATAAACAAACTCGCACAAATAATGCCCAATCAAATTAGCGGCAGCCGATACGACAGTTCTGTCTCCCTAATATAAAACACAATCTAAATGATTGAAATAAATATGGGTTTAATTTTGAATAAATGAATTAGTTTAGTAGTTTTTGGTCGTTGTGTCAAATACTCACAAAACTGTTTCTTCAATTTGAGCTACTATTTTAATCTATAAGAAAAAATATACAACTGTTTTTTGTATATATTAAAAATTGTTTCTTTAAATTTACATTTGATTCAGAAAATCTATTGAAGGTCATTAAGATTTGATCAATAAATAATTTT
This sequence comes from Psylliodes chrysocephalus, assembly GCA_927349885.1. Lineage (NCBI taxonomy): Eukaryota > Metazoa > Arthropoda > Insecta > Coleoptera > Chrysomelidae > Psylliodes > Psylliodes chrysocephalus. The sequence continues at coordinate 19,552,467 of OV651815.1, read as the reverse complement.
TATAAAATCTAAAAAATAAACCCTCCCGAAACACTACGGATATGTGCGACGTACCCCTTTCCCTGTCTGGTATATCATGCGTACAGAAGGTATATTGGTTATACAGGGTAAAGAGCGAGTCTATCTTATAGCGGACTTTATTTGTTGCACTAGGTGTAAGTGTTCTGCACTAATCGCATTTGAATTGTTCAGTGTAGCATCAAATATTTGACACATACATGAGTGTAGAATATACTAGTGCAACAAATAAAATCCATTATTAGTATCTATAATAATTGGCATTATTTTTGGAAAATATAAAGAATTTACTAAAAATTCTAAAAAAATATTTATAATGTTAAATTGAAAATTCAAAAGAAATCACACGTATGAAAATAAAATAAATAATCATGACAGACGACAGACGACAGACGACAAACGACAAACGACAAACTACAAACGACAAACGACAAACGACAAACGACAAACGATAAACGACAAACGACAAACGACAAACGACAAACGACAAACGACAAACGACAAACGACAAACGACAAACGACAAACGACAAACGACAAACGACAAACGACAAACGACAAACGACAAACGACAAACGACAAACGACAAACGACAAACGACAAACGACAAACGACAAACGACAAACGATAAACGACAAACGACAAACGATAAACGATAAACGACAAACGACAAACGACAAACGACAAACGACAAACTACAAACGACAGACGCAATAGGGAAACATGTTTTTCGTAATTTAGGGATACTGAAACGTGAAAATTTGGATTAATCTTGGAGGGTAACTTTTTCACGATTACAATACTTCTTCTTCATCGAGGGAAGTAAAAATGATTAAATAAAATATTTTATTACAATTTTTTTAAATATGCTATAAATGCAATTAAAACAATTTTAAGTTCCAGGGTAATTTAATTTTGTACATTATCTACAAATTTTTAATTATTTAGCATTATAGTTATGAAGGTAAAATAAAGAAAAATAAAATAGAAAATCAAACAAAATAAAATAACATTTTCAGTTTTCTGGAATATTTTGAAGTTAACACATTAAAAAAACGAAAAATATTCAATTTGGTTCTCTTAAAAAGTATATTTAAAACCTTTCCTGTTTTTCTGTTTAATTTGTCGCGAAAATATTAAATTATTGAGGTGGGTAGCCGGAACAAATTGCCGGGGCCCGGGCATAAGTGGGAGCCCGGCAGTGGTGGAAGGGGGGCCTGGCAACTTTAGGTGAGGACGTTTTATTTTTTTTTTAGAAGTTCGCCACAAAAAGTTTTGCTTGAAGCTTTTTTTTAGAAATGTGATATTGAACGGGCTTAATTTTTTTTTTATATAATTGTCGCGAGGTGCTATCTCTAGGCTCTCGGCGGCCCTGTTCATGCTATCCGGCTGGTTTCAAGAATAGGAAGATTATCTGATTAAAAATAGTACGATTAAACGAAACATGCTTAAATAAATTATTACTGGGTTCAAAAATTATTAATGGCTAAAATTTTATTTCTTAGTATAATTGTACTAAATTCGGTAAGCATTTTTGGTATCATAAGATACACCTATTAGCAAAACAATAAATTAAATAAACTTTGCCAGTTGCGTACGGCATGGGTAAGTTGTACCTTCTTTTTTTATGCCACTTTTTAAAAACTTATTTGGAACATAATTTTGAATTTATTTTTGTTTTTTAAAAAAATCATGTCAAATGTCAAAATATAGTTCAAATAAGTTTTTGGACAGTGGCGTAAAATTTAGAGGGGATGAAAGTGTTGCTTATAAATGATGTACGCCACTGGAAAGGTTAATTTAACTGATTGTTTTGCTGGTAGGTGTATTTTATGACACCAAATTTTTTTTATCGAATTTAGTAAAATTATAGAAGGAAGTAAAAAATTGTAGCCATTATTAATTTTTGAATTTTCAACTATTACACCATGTATTTTGGAAACACGTAATATTTTATCTAAGACTGTTTCGTTTAATCGTCCTATTTTTAATCAGAGAATCCAGAGAATCTTTAGTTGTTCTGTGTCCCATTCTTAATGAGACCCTGTATCTAATTAGATTTCAACTAATGTATTGGCCTCCATTTATGACTCATTTTCAAATAAATGTGAATAGCGATGTAGCATGAACCATGTTTAATGTAGGTATTAATAAAATCTTATCGAAAATATAATTCCTCTTTATTTGCATCTTCCTATTTTAATATAAAACCGCAGGAAAAACCAAGTATATCTATCATTCGACCTCCAAAACTTAGTTTCATGATTTTATCCATACTTCCAGTTTTCTTATAGCTGGTCGCCTACTTGGCTAGACAAGCTGGCGCTATCCTGCAGGATTAGGAGGGGAAGTCTCCCGGGACTCTGGACTAGACGGCATCGAAATTCATCCCTTACTACCTACTCTCTCATATTTGGCAAAACTTTTTATGTACGTAGTAAAGAATGATAAGTATTATTTTTAACAAAGGTCACCTAATTTGTTTTATTTATGCACTATACTAGGTGGACTTAGTCTAGCATATAAAATACACTATCAAATTATTTCGAATAGATTTGGATTCTTAAAAAAAAAAATTAAGTAGGCAGTAATATTCCAGTTAGTTTAATGGATATGCCTTATAGACTCAAAATAGTCGCTACATTATTAATAACTATTATTTTTCTAATTTTGACATATATTGACATTTTTTGTAATCGCAGCAAGTGCCAAAAATATCTACTTTATACAACCAGTTGCATAATACTGAACATTGCGAAAAATTCAATATGTCACCAGTTGCGAAAAGAAATGAAATAAAAATAAACCTTTTTTGCTTTTAAAATCATTATAAAATATGATTGAAGAACTGGTTGACTTATAAAAGTAGAATTTGTTTAAACTTACAACCTAGAAATAATGTTGTTTTGTTCCTTATTTTTCATTCTAAATTAGCATAAAATAATTTAAACACAATACACGACAAAATAACCCACTTTTTAAAAAACTAAATAACTTTAATAAGCGATATAAACACACTACAAGTCATTGAGTGTCAGTAAAATGATGCACATGGAATCCGATTCATTTTAGTGCGAGAAAATTTCGCGCGGGAAAAAAATCCAGCGACAAATTCGCGCTGAGATAAATACATGAGAAATAAGTTAGCGCCTGATATAAATAAAGGAGGGTTCCGGAAGGTGATTTGTTTAATAGAATATTTTTAGTAATGGGAAAATTGGAGACCGTAAAGGCCCAAATAAGGCATAGAGTGTCTTACTAGCATACTATTAAACACCAAACTCACTGGTAACAAGTAAAAAGACAAATAATTAGTGACCACACGCTGCTGTTGAGGTATTACAGCTCTCAAGGCCTCGCAACTATCCGCCATTGTAGGATTACTAACGCAACACCTGCTTGCTGAAATACCTTCGTGTAATGGGGTTACAAATGTATCCTGCCAAATGTAAACTCTACATGAAAGAGGAAGAAACCTCATACACACCTGTTATTTTTAACATCGAGGCGATGACACATCTTTTTCTGTCTGAAACCGGAAAGAGCGCCCCAGGAAAACATGCTAGGTAACATAGAATATGGAAAATGCAGAGAAATACGTAGTGATCTAAAAAAGATTCTAAAGTAGATCTTGAAACAATTCATGCAAGTAGGAGTGTACAATTCTTCTTTTTAAATGTCAGTTTGGATTTAATTCAGAGCCGCGCGTAGTTATCAACGACATAATTCTTATCTCTGACTTTGTCGGTCATGGCCTACTTTATATTTTTTCGTGGTTTCGTCTTTACAATATACTCATTAGCCGCAGTGTTCTTGGTTTATCGGCTTAATTTAAAAATAGCTGTCTTATTATACTCTTCACACAGCTGTGAAGAGTATTGTAGATTACTTTCGTGAAACCAACATTTTTAATATCTATCCAAATTTAAAAAAAGTTGTAACCAAATCCTCATCAAATTTTAAACAACTTATGAAATTGTCCGTCCGATGATACGTTTTTTGTCGGCACGATAAGTCAAAAACGAAAAATGTTATCAACTTGAAATTTTCAGGAAAAATGAAGCTCTATAGAGGAACGAAGCCTATTGATTTTGAAAAAAAAACTAAATAAAAATGGGGGTTAAAATATTAAAAATATCCTAATAAATTGTTCAAACATAACATTTCAAGCACAAGTTTCTGAAATATTTTAGTTAAATATTTCACTTAAATGTTTCTGAAACATGGTATACATGTTACACAAAAGGTTACTAAACGGATTATGTTGTAAAAGGCCAACAATTAATTAAGGATTTTCGATTTGTAAGAAGAAGATGGGATATGTAGTTATTTTATTTCATCCTATATTCTAAATAATTATAGATTTGAGTTGTCGGTTTTGGATATTTATGCGTTGTGCTGTTGTTATATGGGAAGCAGAATTGAGATGAGAACTACATAAATAATGCTTTTTAGGTGGGGCCTCATGTTTTGTTTAGGCATGAGTATTGTTTTATTATAGTCAATTTAAAACAATTTGTTAAAACTATTGTTAATCAAATAACTTGTATAAATCTTTTTTAATTAACTATAATTTGTTTAGATTAGTGCATTTAAAAGAATTGGTGGAATTGAAGCAATTTGCCAGCTTGATGCTGTGCCAGTAAAAGTAACATGCAAGTTATTCAACGTTTCCAGAAAAAAGTATTAAGGAACATCATCGGTGCATCCTGGTACTGCTGCAATACTAATCTTTATAAGGACCTTAAAGTGGAGATTGTTGAAAAACGATACAAAAATTTTCTAGTAGCCACCAACAACGATTGCTCCAACATGGAAACCTTGAGATTATCTAGCTCCTCAACAATGCCAATCTAATAAGAAGACTTAAGAGAACCAGGCCTTTTGAGTTAGTTCAGTGATGTTAGATTAAAGCAAAGTATTGCTCGGATAAGTGTTATACGTTAACGGTAGTGTAACTAAATAATTAGACTCTACCCAGCTAGCACAAAAACCATCCAATCTACGTTAATAAGCTGCAATTTTAGGCTCTTTAAGCTCGCATGCAATGTACTTTTAATGTAACCCTAATTTGCAATATGTTATAGTTGAGATGTGAGTAAAATGGGATTTGATCGTTACGTACCTAAATAGGGTAAAAGAGGCTTGAAAGGGACATTTTTAAGAAAAATGTAAAAAAAATTCAAGAGACTGATATTTTTTAAACAATTTTTTAATAGGATTATACCCAAACATTTATGATGTTATTAGTGATAACAAGGTTTTCTAATTTTAATTGGTATTGGTGTAATTTCACTTTTTGATTGAGTGTGATATTGTCCCTTTCATGCTATTTGAATGTATTGAAAGGGACAGAACATGTACTGAAAGGGACACACCGAAATTAGGTAACGGACGTGAGCTTATAAGCATCTGAAGGCGATATTTAAGTACTCTTATGAATTAAATAACTCATTTCTGGATGCAAGTGTGTTATCGAGAAATAGACAATAAAAAAACCACTGAAAGTAGAAAAAACTTTATTAAAATTCTTTTAAAAAAAACTTTTACATCATATAATTCCTGCTACATTAGACAGATCGACAGGGAACTTAAAAAACTCGTTAACCCGCTTGGAACCTTCCATTCTTTGAGGTTCCGGTAGAACCATAACAATATCAATTTTGTTCACTTCGCTTATATCATCATCAACTGGATATTTAAAGGTATCTGTCTTGGTAGACTTTTTCATAAATTTTATCCTAAACTCATCTTCTTCAATTATATCCAGAACACGACCTACAGCATGCCTGAAGTATTTTTTTTCTTTTGTTTCAAATTTTACCAGAACAAAATCTTTTATTTTTATTGCAAAATCTACGTTTAATTCAATATCCTCATTACTGAAATCGTCACCGCTCTCGCTATCATCATATTTAATACTTCCTGAATCATCGCTACTACTTTCTTGCAATATTTTCCTCTTGGCCGTCTTGTCTTGTTTTGACAAGGACCTCTTTCTCTTATTTTCCTTTTCTTCGGAGATCGCTTTCAGTGCTATTATCTCAGGTGTATCAGTCATCACTTTGGAACTTCCCTTTTTTCTTCCTCGTCTATTATTTTTTCGAGGCTCTGCCTTTGCAAAAGGTCGGACTGTTTCTGGAGTTACAATATTTATTTGTTGACAAGAAAGTGCCACATGTTGTCGATTTTCCTCACAAGGTATTATTTCTGTTTGAGAACCTTGTGCTATTTCAGGATATTGAACACCAGATGTTGATGGAACATTGGTTTCACAAAAAGGACGATCTGTTACTGAAGCAGATACAAAATCGTCATCTGTGTATGTATTTGAATCAAATGGAAATATTCCGGCTTTACGGAATCCAGCAGTAATATTTTTAATGGTGTAGGCTTTTTCATAAGCTGATTTTGCTAGTTTGGGAAGAGTGTAGATTGTTGCTGTTTTTCCTGGATTATTGATCATCCAGTCATTCAGTGCACACTTGAAAAAAGTTTTGAATGGTCCTAGAACTGCCACATCTAAAGGCTGGAGCTATGGCTGCAGTGGGGTGGTAGAGTTAATATTACTACATCAATACTAACATGCGTCTCATGGTTATCCATAATCAATAAAACTGGATTTTCCTTTGTGGGTTTTGCATGTTTAAGAAAATGCTTTAATGCAGAAATAAAATTATTTGTATCCATCCATCCTGAAGGAAAGGCTAGTCCAAGACTTCCAACTGGACCCTCTTCGAGTATAAAATCTTTATAATGGACTCGTGGGAAAATGAACGCAGGAGGGATCGTATTTCCTGTTGCCGAAATAAATGTTAACATTGTTACTAGCTGACCTCTTTCTTGGGAGCATACTTGAACCACTTGTTTTGCACCTTTTTGCGCAAGTATTTTTGGCTGATCAGTTACAGTTAAAAGACCTGTTTCATCTGCATTGTAAATGTTGTCAGCAGAAAACTTGTACTTCTCAAGAACACGTTTCAGGTTGTTGTAAAACATTTCTACGGTGTGTTTATTAAATGCAGTGCTTCTAGCTAAACTTGTTTTTTCTGGCTTGCGTAATGAAAGTCTGGAATGCCTTCTTACAAATCCATTATACCAATCTACACCTGCCATTTGATGCTATTTGGAAAAGACTTCTTAAGTTTATTTGCATATTGGAATGCGAGTCCACGAACCTGGGATCGAGTGAGTCCATATGCCATTTTGGATGCCTTTTTTATATATTCTTCCAATAGCTGTTCTTCATGCTCTGTAAAGATTTTTCTGTTGCCAATATTGGGTCGATATGAAAATTCTCCTTCACTTTCTCGTGCCTTTTTTACCAACCGAGCCAACATTGACTTTGCTATTTCAGTTGATTTAGCAATGGAACGAACTGATTGATTGTGAGAAATCACCTCAATAACAGCATTTTCGATTTCTTGTGCAGTTTTTCGGATATTTTTTTTTCTTTTTTTCAGATTTTGGAACGTTTTCTGAAAAGAATGAATAACAAATAGTTCTAGGGTATTGGCGGTTAAAAGAGAAGACCCACACTTGCGATGTAAAAAAACGTAGTTTCAAACAATAGAATTAAAATTGACAAGTAATGAAAGGGACACCGTCCCTTTCATACTTTTCTTTAGTGTCCCTTTCATTACTTCTTGTAAATTTTAAAGTTTAGGGTTTATAAAAAAACACCCACCTGCCATTTTTGAGAATTAAGCCCAGAAATGTATATTCGTATACCCAATAGTCTTTACAATAAAATATCTCTTCAAGATTTTGGTTATATCACTAGATATTGATAAAAATATCACAATGCAAAATTTTACTTTTTACTAATATAAGCACATTAAACCACGTGCACTGGCAAACTGAAAACATTCAATAGAAATCTCCAGAACACTGATGTTAGATCCTTTGCTGCCATCTATTATGAGTTTTCGCAATTACCGTTTTTTCATACTTTTTGCCATGAGAAATAGGAGCAGCATTGACTGGTGGTTGGTAAATAATCCTTTTGACTAAAGGCTCACATAAAGTAGTAATTCGTCTAGTACACACTGCTTTACAGTGTGATGCCGTAATCATTTTTCTACGAATTTCAAGCCAAACCCTGCTATTCGCCTGTGACATAGTTTGTTCCTGAATTACATTTGTCAGATGAAGGGAATTCGTTTAAAAATTTAAGTTTTTTTTACTTCATAAATATCTTGATCTAAATCCTTTTTGGTACAATTTTCCCCATAATTTAAATCAGTTTTATTGGTTTTTGCAAAATAACTTTTTTTAATTTGCGATTAAATTTTGAATTTATTGTCAATTGTCGCCTTTTTTTTAATTCAGTTATTAACTTGGATTGGTTAGTACGGTTTAAAGTTTTTTTCAATTCTGAATTCCCTGATTTCGAATTATATGATACAACTGCTGCAAAACATCTACTTTGGTAAGAGCGCCCTCTGGAATAATTGATTCTTTTGCCACCTACAAATTTAGCGACTGTCCCATGAAATTATGAAATTGTTCCACAATATTACTATCAACATCATGTAATAGACTTCTGCTGTGATCTGACAAAGCATGTATAATTTGTAGAAGTCTTGTAAAAAATTCAGGTTTAGATCTGAAATTGGTTATTTCGTTTTTGGTTTCATCTGTATGCTTCTGACAAAAATAAATATCGCTGTTTTTATGATCACCAAAACGTGAAAACTTGCATTGTCTATGTCTTTCTTTAAAAGCAAAACGTTATTAATAGTGCTAAGACTATTTTCTTTTTTATAAGAAACTGCCTTCGTAACAGATGTTCTTAAACGAAAAATGTTTTGACTAACTAATTTTCTTAGTTTTACTGGAAAATTCATAAATAACTTTCAAATCTTCAATTCACCGGTATAACTAAATAAATCGTCGACCCATTTCCTATGATAGGGGAAATGTGGCTCGACCACCTGTTCTTGGAATTTTGAAGGTAGGGGTATAATAGGAGTAATATGCCGACAAATTAGTTCTCATGAATGGAGCAATAACTCTTAACAACCATGCATAAAACTTGCATTATTTTTTAAATATTTGTTATTTATTATCTGTATTCAAAATAGAAAGATCCCTCAAAGTGGCTGACCACTGGCGAAGTTATATACGTTCTGATGTAATTATCTGCTGTGCACAGTATTGCTTTGTAAGGCCAGTGTAGTAGATGCCTAAACAGGAAAAAATAAAACTAGGAAATTTTTTATGTACAATGTATTTCTTGAAAAATAAAAACAAATTACTAATATTTTATTAGCCTAGCATTTGTAAATAAAATTTAATATTTACGGCTTAACACAATACATTTAGAATTTTATTGTACAACTGGCGCTAAGAGGGTGTAAAATTATAAATCGAGTGCGATCTATAAATATATTCGATTCTGCACACATCGAATCACATTATACTGGCTTTAATATCTTACCCAGCAGAATCGTAATATTTATACTGATAGTTATCATTTATTAAAAAATTAAATTACAAACTTACAAGAAATATTAAAATATAACGCTTAAAAATAACAAAATAAAGCACAATTATTTACGTAGGTACCTACTAACTAAACCGGATATTTATTTGGCTATTTACAGCTAGGATACTGTTGATTAATTACTTTTCTTTATTTACAAGTGATGTGTTTATATCTTAAAAGGTTCTTATACGTATGAGCTCCGTCTCGCTTAAATTGGCATACTTCTCAAATTTTTAGTGACTAACAGTTTACATAAATCTTATAAAAACTTATTTATTTTTCATAAAACATTTTTTCAACAATTTAGTTTATAATATATTTGAAATAACGAACCAATAATACTAAATATTTTAGACGAACAATTTTCGTAGATTTTTGTGAAATATTTACAAAATTTCATCACTGTGTTACATCACCCTTAGCTTCCCAGCTAGCACATAACGTTGTCAAGCCTTTCGGCGATGTTATGCCTCTACCACAAAGTATCTCACATGATATCGGTATTGATACCTTCGAGCGATACTCATAACCCTACTCCCAACTATAAAAATACAAAAACAAAGAAGTCTGCTGTCCTAGCAAGAAAGGTCCTATCAGGAAATTTGTTGTTTCGAAATAATCGAGTTTTTAACTATTTTTTGCAGACATATTTATTAGCTTTTAAACCTTTTTTGTATAACTTTTTAACATTTTAGTACCTTTATGATGCAAATAGGACAAAAAACAGCAAATTTTGTAGATAGAACCTTTCTTGCTAGGACGGCAGTATAGATGTGCTCATGTAGTTCACTAAACATAAATAACATGTTAATTTGTAACGTTTCAGTAAATTAAGTATTACCATTGCTGGACAGTAGTGGCGTTTTGGTGGATAAATACAGCATTTCGCTGGGCATATACCTATGCCGTTTTGCTGTATGTTTGCTGCACAATATCAAATGCTGGACAAACTTTAAAAATGGTGTACAATACAGCAAAATGCTGTAACTATGGTCGCCTTAGTGTAATATTTTAATCACTAAAAATAAATTTTAAAAATATTATGTTGTAGGTTTCCTTTGTGCTGGATTATAATTCTAGTAAAAATCTCAGGAATTTTAGAAGCTAAAGTAAATAATACAGAATTGGTTAAAGAAGAATATATAACATCTGAAATTATTTCTTTTTCTTTCATAGCAAAATATCGTGCTAAAAACATGGTTTTCTATAAAAAGCTCTGTATAAGTTGGACATCCATTATTAAGCATTTAATTTGTAAAAACCAAAATAAATTTCATTATTTATTTAAAACAACAAAGTAAAACTTAACTATAAATAGGTGCCACGATTTAAACGAACATATTTTTCATTTTCTTTATACATATTATTTTCTTTAATAATAGTCAAACAAGTAAATTTATTACCTCCACAGTTATTTTTCACAGAAGAAACTATATAATTAAGTTCACATTTATATTAAAACCAGAGATTAGGGACATAAAGATAGGAAACGCAACGATCGCAGCAACGATGGCGTTATCTATTCGTCTCAGATGTTAACTAAAAGTATACGTCGTTTGTATGTCATTTGTAGACAAATATTTTTTTTTGAGAGATCGTACAAGTAGAGTAGAAAAATGGTATTTCGACAAAAAAATCGTACAATAGGTACATGTATAGCATAATATATCTTAAATGGGATGAAAAAAATAAAAAAAAATTTGCCATGATAATTTATCCATTTATAAAAATGTTTACAACGAAAAAAGAATAACTAAAGAAAATATATAAAACTTTAAATTAACACGTTAAAAATAATCAATAACTATCACTTGAAAGTGATTAAAATTTTGTTATGCCGTGATAGGCCGTTGTTGGCACAGAATCACCATGGTCAAAATAACGATAAGAGAACGAAAATGACTGCCTTCAGAAATTACGAACGGCATATGAATCTTTGTAAGTAGTCTTTTATTTTTATTGTTTTATGTTCTGAAGTTGTTGCAGATATTTAAATAAACCTACTAAAAAAGGGAAGATCGTATTTTTACGTACGATCTCACTGATGCAATCGTACAGAGTTAAAAAATTGTATAAATACGATTTAAATCGTACGGTTGGCAACACTTAGACAGACAATAGACGTGGACAATTTGTAAAAATAAATGTCAGTTTTATGTATATCGAAGAATCCTAAATTTAAATTTTGAGTTAATAGTTGTGTTATCCTCTAGATGAACTAAGCGAAATGGTTGTGACTGTTTTTGTGTGAAATTGAGAACAATAATTATATTTTGTAATATTACAATAAGTCGGAGAATGTATTGCATTAGTAACACAAGCCACATGAATAAATTTAACAACTCCAAAGTGGCGTTCTTTAATTAACCAAACTAAGATCTGCATAGGGATCACGACACTCGATTTGGGATACTCGATCTCGATTAATCGACTGAAATGTTTAAAATTTATTCATGACTTTCGAATAATCGTCTCGATTCGACCGCAATTACTCGACTGCTTAGAAGGTGTAGAGTAGTGCAATTTTGAGGTTAAGTTTAAGAAACAAAAATGCTTCCTATTGTTCACCAAGTTTTATTAGAAAGCAACGTCGACGAGAAAATTTGGCCTTAATAAGAGAGAGACGTTTGTTACGACGGAACAGCGATCCTTTTCTTCTTGTGGATAGACGTTTTATTGAATTATTTCGCCTCAGTAAAGTCTTAGTTCACGAATTAATAGACACTTTACGACCTCATCTACATCAAAGGGATTTTAGGGGCATATCAATTGATAATATGGTTTTATGTGCCTTAAGGTTTTATGCTACTGGTTCATATCAAAGATGTGTTGGTCAAGAGTATATTTTTGGAATGGCTCAGAGTACTGTGCACAAAAAATATGTTCATATTATCACCAATATCACTAAAATAAAATGTCCAACTGCAAATGAACAAGATATTATTAATTCAATTTTTAAATAGATGGGGATTTACTAGTACAGTTGGTGTTATAGACGGAACTCATATTGCGATATTAAAACCTCCTGTTGATGAACATTATTTTATAAACAAGAAGGGTTTTCATTCTATTAACTGTCAAATTATATACAGTCACAGGATAACGCAACCACAGAACATAACGTAACTGACACAGAACATTACATTTGTCTTGGTAGTAGTTCAAATGACTTCAAAAACCGACAATAAACGAAAATCAACTCGATCGAGTTTCATGAATCCTATTTCGAATTGCGGTCGAGTCGAACGTCGAATTGTACGAATAAATCGAATCGAGTGTCGTGATCCCAGCCCTAGTCTCATGTAAGTAACACAAATAGTAATCAACTTTTGTCGCAAAGTAGATATTTATTTATTATTTTAGAACAAAAAAATGGCTTCAAAACGTTAGAAAGAAGATTTAATGTAGGAAGAAAAATATCGGAATTCCCATTATTGAGTTTGCACTCAAAATTTTTAAATAAGACACTGTTGGACTTTCTTTTTGGAAAACAAGAACAAAAATGTAATGTTTCAAATAACGATCAAAAATTAAAAAATATTTGCCGTGATTAGGCGTTTTCACACTGAGCGATACGGCAACGAGACAACAACGACATGACAACGACAACGATGCCGACACAATATCCGGCAGGTGATTTACACATTCAACGACACGGCACATGCAGTTGTTGTGTGTCGTTCATTATGGCGGGTAGCAACAAATTATATTTACTCTATTATATTTGAGGAGCAAGAAACGATGTAAGCAAAGGAATTTATGGGTAGATCCGATTAATAAAGTGAGGTTTTTATAGGGTACCTATTATACTCTATTTGAGAAGTTGGCTAATGATCCAAATAAGTTTTTAAATTATTTTCGTGTGAGCAAAAATACATTTGACTACATATTGGAGAAAATAATTAATATGATCAAAAAGCAAGACACTAGATTTAAAATGAGCAAACCACCTGAAGAAATATTGAAATATTTTGATTTAAACTTTATTAGTAAATCAATGTATTTACAGAAAAGAAAAACTTATTTTCTCAAAAAAAATTAGCAAACTAATAAACATATCTTATTTTTTAACAAAAAAGAAACTAACTAATAAACAAAAAAAACTATTCCGCAGTGTCATATGAAGCAGTGTCATTGAATACTTGCTGATATTTATTTGTCTCTCTATAGTTCGTTGAAGCCAACACCCCTCCCACACACACACTCTATAGTTCGTCAAAAATCTTTGAGAAAGCAACTACTTTGAACGAAAAATCGCCACGACACGACAGCGACTGCTTGCTCCTCAACGACATGTCGTTTCTTGCAACGACACCGACAAGTCGTCAAGTTAAAAGCATTTCTATTAATTACATGAGATAAGGCGTCCACCGACACCGTTGTCGTTGACGTGTCGTTGCCGTGTCGTCCAGTGTGAAAACGCCCAATAGATTTACAATAATTAATCGATAGTAGACTGTAAGTGTAGTATTCTTTTTAATAAATAATTTAGCGTAATTACATTAATTAAATTTATTTGCAAGAACATAAGAGTGCCGTCGATATTTATACAATCTTTATCAGGTTTTTAAATTTCCCGCTGCGTTGTTTGATATCGATAAAAGCGCCACATAGTAAATCAGATGTTAACTGCGTTAAAGCTAGTCGTTGTTAAGCATTGGCTTCTTATGAGCGTTTCCTATCTTTATCTCCCTTATCTCTGATTAAAACTATGATTAGTACCAGTTGTAGGTAAATATCTTTGAAATATACCTTATAATATATATACTGTTCAGATTTGAACATTTTTCTATGTTCAGATTTGAAAATTTTTCTTTATATTCACCAATTAAATTAACATCCTGTATATGAAATTAATTATTTATTGAATTAAAATGTTTAATTTCATATGCAATTAATAATAAACACGTTCCAATGTCGTAACTAGTTCGATGTGTAAATTATAATAATAAAAATGCTGACTTATTTTAAAATTATTTTCAAAACATTGAACTAGAGAGACTGAAATTGGAATAAAAATATTTTTCTAATGTACATTTAAATAATATAAATTGTTATTGTATACTGTTTATTCTGTGATAATATAAATGTAAATGCAAAACCAAAAATAAAGAGATTGACTAAGAACATGTGGTAGATTACTTTACAAAATTATCTCTGAAATGAGATTCATGAAAACCATCTTGTGGTATCTACATCTACAAAATTAGCTTTGAAATCTATTCATATACTTTTTACTACTTTTGTACGATCGATCACCATTTTAGCTACTAGTGAATCTTTGCAATATAGGTAGGTACCTTATTATTCTCTTTCATGCAATCTTTTAGTAATTGAGAAACCCTATGTATCCTTTATACCTACTTTTGTCCAATTTTTCAGTGATATACCTATATTACGTATTAATACCTACCTCTACTTGTATGATATTAGTACTTGATTTCAAAAGCTTTTTATTAATAAATTTATACAATTTTTTATTTTGTTTTATTCAGATTTTACTATATCCTCAATATGCCATTTTACATGTATATTGTATCCAAGGATGTACATAACTATATACTTGTAAAAATATTCAATTTCAATTTTTCAAAAAAGTATATTTTTATAATTTCTTAACGTAAATCGTATTTACTTAACAAGCAAAAGAAATTATGAAGAATCGCTTCTTTTACATTTAAAATAAATATTTTTACAAGTATTGTTAAGTCCATCCATGGACACACTGGTAATGCTGTAGAATGAATTCATATTATGACATCTATAAAACGTTTCAGAGCAACTTTCGGGGAAAGTACCGTAAAAGTGCTAGTGTGATGTTTTCCGAACTTCACTTTGTAACCTCTATGAGATATGCTATAAAAGTCTTGCCGTTGCGGACATTCGGCGGTTGCAGGGATATTAGGGTTACATTAAAAGTACATTGCATGCGAGCTTTAAGATCCTAAAATTGCAGCTTATTAACGTAGATGGGATGTTTTTTGTGCTAGCTGGATTTTATGAATCTACAAGCTCTTGAGAAACTTGTACAGTGAACCATCGAGTGAACCCAACCCATATTTATTTAATATTTGCTTTTAGTTCTGGCACTGATCTTGCGAGTGCTGCAAGCTATTGCTTTTTCATTTTATGTCATATAATATCTATATGTGGAATATTAATAACATTAAACAATTTTAACGCTTTTTTTATGTATGACATGCAGCGCCATTTTTTAAATTAAAAATTTTAGAAAATGTGCCAATTTATAACGGGACGAGGCTCGTACATATTGTTAAATTTCTTAGGCTGACTTTTATTGTGCGAGACACAATTTGTTTCATTTCATTTCCAATCGCCTATCGTTATCTATCTGATGGTTTATTTTCGGATAACTCAGATATCTCGTTCTATAACAATCAGCGTAAGAAATTACCTTAATAAATATATTCAATAATTTTATAGGATGGAAATAGTTTTTTGCTTTTCCTATTCAAAATGACGGATTTTACGATGTTCATTCTTCTGTGAATGAGTATTCAATGGAAGAAACGTCCAAACTTTAAACATGGCTGGATAAATTATTGTTATTGAAAAATGGTTGGGGCTAATAGTAGAGGAGACTGTAGGAGCTCGACCTTCACCCATCTAATAACCAGATGATGCATATTTTTTATGAAATTTTATTGATTTATTAACACGTCTTGTGGTGGTACCGCTACAACTAATAAGTGATACAGTACCGCGCGGACTAATAGCTGAAACAGTGCGGGGTGCAGGTGTTCGGGAAAGAAGAAGACAATCGGCGACACGTGCAAAGGTCAAAAAGGACGTTGCGAGTTGCGAAATCAGTCAGGTTTCGACCGGTGGCCGAACCATATCGATAATTAAAAAAGGGTTGTTAGCCGACGTTTCTGTTGCCGGCTAACATTATTGTAATTTTGTTGCATTTTATTGCCTGATCGGCATTGTATTTTGATAAATATATTAGTGTTGCTCGAATAGTGTTATTATATCCCTAAACTGAACCCCGTCTGAGCTAGCCATCGCATTTATGGCACCCAACTAGTGGCATTAAGCAAAAAAGGGATATAAATAAGTGTACGAGTGAACGAAAATTAAATAAGTTCTGTTGAGAAACTGCTATTAAATCAAAGTGAAATACAAGAAGTTTCTGTTTTGCTACTGTGTTGCGGAGATCCTGTACTGTGTTCCTGAGTTCCTGAGAATCGAGTTCCAGAGACCTGTTGCATCATCCATCATCAGCGGCGTAGAAAGGTGTTATCTGCAAATCGGGTGAGATCTATCCGCATTTTTTGATAAACATATACTTTTAAATAGTCAGCGGGTTGAAAAAAAAACTATATTCGCGGTATTCGCGTATTTAATAAAATTTGTCGGCATTTATAGTAATTCTGAATGTAAACATTGTAACTGTAAATGTAAAAATGCCGAAAAGTAAGAAAAATAAACCATCTGATACTAGTTTCGAGGAGGAGTTAACTCCGCTCGAAAAAATGGTTAATAATTTATCATTAAATATGCAGCAATTAGCTAAAACAGTTGAAACATTAGCCAGTAGCGTACAAACAATGGAACAAAGAACCATGTCTCAACAAAAAAAATATTTTAAAAAATGACACGATTGTTGTTGAAAACAGCGATTCAAACACGGATAACATTGTTAACCGAAGTTTTATAAATACTTGGAAAGAATTGGGGGGAGGAAATCTTACATTTTACCCGTCTTCCAAAACACACCCCATGACTTTTCTAAATAAATTAAACAAACTGTTTAAAGAGGCCGGAGTTCCGGAAAATTTCAAAATAGGTCTTGCGATTTCCTGCCTCAGGGGCGTGGCTGAAAATTGGGCCTCAGTAAAAGAGGATACATTTAAAGTATTTAAAGATTTTCAAATTGCATTTAAAAATCGTTTTTGGAACGAAGAACAAGAACGCGATTTATTTTTAAAACTTACATACGGTAAATACGACTTTGGAAATAGGGCATAATATTTTCTAAATTTAGTCAACGAGGCGAATTTTCTTTCAGAAAAAATACCGACAACAAAATTAATTTCAATGCTTGTTAAACACTTTCCAACAGATATTCAAAGGGGAATTTTAACACGTGGGCTAGATACTTTTGATGATGTCGAGAGCTACTTACAAAATATCGACGAAACGTACCAAGCTGAGTCATCTCAAGCGTCTAGAAATAATCCGCGCAGAAATTACAACTCTTTCAGAGAATATCCTGCAGTGCATTTTCAAAACAATCCGAATGTGTCAAACAATTCGAATCCAGCGGCACTGAATCAAATTACTGCGTTTAATAAAGATGGGGAAGATTTACTTACAGAGTCGGAAGACGAGGTAGACGAAACAGATAAAGTTTCACCCGGTATTATTGTTGAGGTAGGTACGCGAAAAATTGAAGTTCTAATAGACAGTGGGTCAGATGTATGCGCAATCTCGCAAAAATGTTATGAACTTTTAAATGACGATAAAAATTTGGATATTCCAATTCTCCCAGTAACAAATCTTTCAATTTCTGTTGCTGTGGGGGGTAGAATTAAACAAGTTAAAAATCAAGTCTTGCTTCCTGTTAAAATTGCCGAAAAAACCATGGACACAATATGTCTGGTAATTACCAATTTAAATTGCGACATTATTTTAGGGGCAAATTGGCTTTTTAAATACCAAGCGGTAGTAGATTTCAAAAAATCATTATTATTTTTGCAAGACGAAAATAAAATACCGCTAATCATTCCTATAACATGGAAACCTAATAATTTAAATATTCAAATAAATTTCATAAAAAATGTTAACAAAGAAATTCCTTTTGAAACCTCGACTGAGACAACTATGTATCAACATCAATATTCTGATAGGGATTTACAGAGATCAGTTGAATATGCCGAAACCAACCAAATTAACAAACAAAAGCTGCGGCAAGTGTTAGATTCACATAGACAGATTTTTTCGGAATGCCCAGGCCTAATTCAAGGTTACTGGCATGATATTGAACTAAATGAAAACGAAAAGAAAGCTTGCAAAATTAATTCATATCCTATACCATTTGTGTATCGACAAATTGTACATTCGCAAATTGCGGAAATGTTAAATTGGGGGGTCGTTAAAAAGGAAAAAACTAATCATATATTTCCCTTAGTATGTGTTAAGAAAAAAGACAAATCAATTAGGGTATGTTTAGATGCCAGAGCTTTAAACTCTAAAATGAAAAAAGACTATGTAAATCCGCCAGATACAAATGACGTTTTTCTCAGTTTTAAAAAGGGTCAGGTGTTTAGTAGTATTGATTTAACGGCCGCATATTGGCAGGTACAGATTAATCCAGCACACACGAAATATATTGGTTTTATATACGAGGGGGAGTCATATACTTTCGCTAGACTTCCGTTTGGGTTATCAACTTCTATGGCTTCATTAATTAGATGTATGAAGCAGGTCTTAGGTGAACTTGATTTTGTTATTGTATACGTGGATGATCTTCTGATATATTCAGAAAATTCAGATGACCATTTAAATCATTTAAATATAGTCTTAGAAAAATTAAAATTAGCGGGTTTGACGGTCAAACTTAGAAAATGTCAGTTCTTTAAACACGAAATTGATTTTTTGGGTCACGTGATAACGTCAGAGGGAGTAAAAATTAATCAAGAAAGAATACGCGCCATACAGGAATTTCCAACGCCTAAAAATATAAAGGGACTAAGGGGATTTCTTGGGCTAGTCAACTATGATAGTAGATTTTGCAAAAATTACGCCACCTATACATTACCATTACTGTACTTACTAAGAAAAAATCAAATTTGGAAATGGACAGATGTCGAGCAAATGGCATTCAACGCCATAAAGAAAATGTACATAGAGTCAAGTTTATTAGCGCATCCAACATCGAACTTACCTTTTTATTTAGAGTGTGATAGCTCGGGCTTTGCTATAGGGGGGGGGGGTGCTTTATCAAATTGATAGCGATCTTTCTGAAAGAAGGGTTATTGCTTTTATGAGCAAGGTACTTAAGGGCAGTCAAATTAATTACACTATAACAGAAAAGGAATTATGGGCCTTAGTTTGCTGTTTGAAGCAGTGGCGTAACTTAATATTGGGACGACCGTTAATTGTTATTTCAGATCACAAATCACTCTTTTTCATATTAAGCTGCAAACTCAGATCTGCTAGGTTGTCACGATGGACAATGTATATACAGGAGTTTGATTTCAAAATTAGGCATTGCAGGGGCATAGAAAACACTGTAGCCGATACGCTCTCTAGGTTCCCAGCAAAATCTTTGTTCTGCTATCCAGAGCGTTCGGAAAATGTGAATATATTTTTATTTAAATTAACGGATGATTTCAATAAATTGAAAAACAATTTTAAAATGCTCAGAGCGGACCAAATGGATGAAAAATGGATCAAAGTAAAAATCGAGTTTTTAGAAAGCATTGAGAGCGAAGTCCGTGTACTCAATAAAAATTAGTTGAAAATGTATGATTGGTTTATAGTTCATGAGGGAATCTTATTCAAAAGGGGAAACGGAAATTGTCCGGGGTTTAAATTATGCGTTCCCGCTAAACAGTGCAGGGATATTATATTAACTCACCATGCGACAATTGGTCATTTTGGGAAGACTAAAACATACTTTTATATGCGCGAATCATTTTATTGGCCAAAGATGGCTAAACAAGTTAGGAAAATAGTAGCTGCTTGCGATCTATGCCAAAAGAGCAAAACCGCTCCAATGAGCAGGGGAATGATGAACAGTGTTATAACGGAAAAGCCAGGGGAGCTTGTCTGTTTAGATTTAGTAGGACCTTTACCGGAAGGCAGAGGCGGCGTGACTTTTGTGTTAGTAATAGTTGACGCGTTTTCAAAATTCATAAAGCTGTATGCTTTAAAAAAGGCTACTAGCAGAGCCATTTTAAATAGAATATTTAAAGATTATGTACCTCAGGTTCAAAAACCGTACTGCATTTTATCGGACAATGGGTCACAATTCACTAGTAGAAGCTGGAAGGAAAAGCTTAACGAGGCGAATATTAAAGTTAAACTGATTTCTGTGTATTTTCCAGCCGGTAATATAACAGAAAGATATAATAAAGAGGTAGTTAGGATGCTTAGATCTTTCTGTCACGAAAGGCATACTCAGTGGCCAAATATGCTAAATAGTATTGAAGATTGTTTAAACAATGTTGTAAATTTAAGTACAGGTTTTTCTCCTATGTTTTTACAAAAAGGTATAAAAACTAAGGCACCTATACATAAATTAATAAAATTTCCTGAAGAAGCAGAAGTAATAATGCCGCGCGAAGTACTTTTGGAAGTAGCTCTCGATAACATGCGCACAAGGGCTGAAAAAAGAGCCGACAAAGCAAATAAAAATATTAAACCTATAAATTTAGACATCGGGGATGCTGTCCTCATTAGGACTCATTGTCAATCCTCAGCGCACGACAGAACTATAAAGAAATTTTTCCTGATATACGAGGGACCTTATTATGTTTTAGATAAGGCCGGTCCTAATTCATATATAGTAGGAAATCAAGATGGAACCAGTAAATCTAAACAAAACATTGTTAATATTAAAAATTATAAGTTTTTATCAGAACAGTAGAAAATCACACGACCTTTGGCTATTTTGTCTAATGTTTTGCTGTTACAGGCATATTACTTAGAATATCTAAAAAAAATTTTTTTTTATGTTGTTAAAATTAGTTATTTAGTTTTGTTTGTTATTCTTGCTTGTTAGATGTAACTTAAATCGCTCACTTTTCGTTCGAATTTAAGTTGGGGGGTTATGTGGTGGTACCGCTACAACTAATAAGTTATATAGTACAGCGCGGACTAATAGCTGAAACAGTGCGGGGTGCAGGTGTTCGGGAAAGAAGAAGACAATCGGCGACACGTGCAAAGGTCAAAAAGGACGTTGCGAGTTGCGAAATCAGTCAGGTTTCGACCGGTGGCCGAACCATATCGATAATTAAAAAAGGGTTGTTAGCCGACGTTTCTGTTGCCGGCTAACATTATTGTAATTTTGTTGCATTTTATTGCCTGATCGGCATTGTATTTTGATAAATATATTAGTGTTGCTCGAATAGTGTTATTATATCCCTAAACTGAACCCCTTCTGAGCTAGCCATCGCAGTCTATGGAAACTTGCCATTCGAAAAGTGTTCATGGCTAATTTTAATTAAATAAATTTTAATCAATTTTTTTATAACCTTCACTTTTTGATAACCGAATAAATTTAATTTTAACAGATAGTTTTTAACATGGAAAATATGCCTCAGTAGGCTTGTTTACTTATTTCTGTTCATGGCTACCTAGCAAGCAGCTATAAACAGGTAAGTCAATATAGGTAACTACATCGATATGTCAACCAATAAAGATAATTTGATTACGAAAAATAATCGTATAGGCTTGCCTGCAAAAAAGTGTCCATGGAATACTAATGCCTTGCTTTATTTAATTAAAAATTAGTCCAGTAACTGAAGGGACCAACCTGTCATTAAGTCGGTCCAGATTTCCGTTGTGGCTCAACTCTTAGGTCTCGGCGGTCGCTTCCAAGGTCGAAAACTTACCAACTCTGCTGCGTCGGAAAGGGGCCAAAATGGACCCTAAAACTGGTTTCCCGCCAATATCTTCCACAATATGCAAATTAGAGAATTTTTGTTTAGATAAAAAAGAAAGATCTTATCATTATCTACAAAAATGGTCCCTATCATTTTTGTCGGGAATTCGACAGGTTTCGAGATAACCGCAATCAAAAGTTCCCTCGTTCAGCCCCTGCTTTATCTCTATAGCAATGCTGATTAGCTTGTAAACGGGTGGACAAATTGTTTCAGAACTCGGTCAAAAATTAATATTTTTCGATGATTCAAAGTTCATTACAATGGGAAAACCCATAGGTATCAATCCATGTGCCTTGAAGCCCGTTATTTCCTGTCAAGAACATTGAAAAAGGGATCAAAGTTGCGTTTTCCCACTATTTTGGACCACTTTATAGTAATTCATTCATTTTTTTTTCTTTTAATAGTTTTTTATCCCATTTTTGTTTTAAATGGGACCCTGAGATGTCTCGAATGATCTCAGAAATTCTTTTCCAGTATCTTCCTGGCGTTTTAAAACAAAATTGATTTGTTTATTTGCATTTTTCATACATTTTCGGAGTTCTAGAAATCTTTGAAACAAGCAGTAATTAAAAACTCATATTTCATTATATTGTTATTCAATGCACACCATTTTAAAGCTTAGAGTGTCTACTTTTCGAATGTATTTTTTTTTTAATAAAGTTGCTCCATTTTCCAGAATTCGGGAAAATTGATCACAGCGGGGAAAACCGGACTTTTTTTAAATACTTCTTGTTCCCCGCTGATCATTTTTTGAACATTAATACCCAGACCGAAGTGAAGCTGATATTCTCACCTTTCCATTTCTATCAATTGATCCCCGTATGTGAGCTTGGTTCTTAACTGTTTGTTAGAATTATCTCCCCCCCCCCCATTTTTACGCTCTCCGCCTGAAATCCATGATATTCCATCATAACCTAACCACGTGTACCCACGCGCCACGCGCTCACCTTAATCGTCTGCTTTTGTTGGTATACAATCTCTGTTGTTTTTGGAGTCGTTATTGTCGGTTGTTATATATTTTTTTCGTATATTTAAAGAAAATTCACGATTCTGGGTTCGAGTAGTACAATAATAAACAATGATTACTTTTCTATATTTAACCCAAATGAGTTAAAGAATATATATCGAAGATTTGGGGTTGAGGTAAGTCTTTTGTTGCTATATCTATCATATAATTATTTCTACTAATGTTATTCATTTTTTTTTTTTTAGGTTAAAACAAACAAAATAGAAAGCCCTTTAGATACAGAGCTTTTAGCGGCACTTCTAGAAGATTTGCTTTACAAAATGAGTGTAAATTACCGGAAAAATTAATGAAATTAAGTGTAAAAGGCAATTGATTATTTTAAATAAATTATATCTTTGAGTTTTAATTTTCCAACTTATGTCTAAGGCTTATCTGTAACTACTTCCAGGGATCCTCCGTATTTTCCCATTCAATGTGTACACAATTTCCATCACCATTTGACAGTACAGAGTGAATTCAAGGATTGTTCTGCAGCTAAACATCCATAATACAGCAAGAGGCAATTTACTTAAAGTTATATCCTATGACTCTTGACATGAGTAACTTTACTAGGTAGCCAGAGGTAGGTATACCTTGACACGGTTATACAGTGTTTTAATTATAACAAAAATGAAGGTATTTTCCCGGAAGAATTAGAGATGGATCTAGACCCAGAAGGGGTTGAAGGGGAGGAGGATGAAATAGCTGTCGAGACAGCAACACAGGGGTTGGAAAAACAGGGGGAAGGGACGCGTGGAGGAGGGGAAGGAATAGAGCAAGACGATGAAGAGTATGATTCTGATGATATTGAATGGTTTAACGTATGATAAATTATAAGCATTGCTATGTATTTCGTATTTTCAACATGTTTTTCATAATAAAAGAAATTTTTCAGAAACTTTCTTATTTATCTGAAATCCTGGACCTATATTGTTCCGATAGAAATTGGCGAAAATTTTGCAAAAGACGCAGAAAATATAAAGGGTCTTCTCGGGTCAATATTCATCACACTCTAAAACTAGTAACTCACTATTAGGCAAAGCGCCGGGATTTGAGAATGACACATGAAAAAAAAAAATGTTTGCCCTTTTCTATTAAATTTTGCAACGCAAATTACACAGAACATTCGGCAATATAGATGAGATACCCCAAGCGCTACTTTACAGAAAAAAACCCGTAGAATCCGCCAATAATTGTCAAAAAATCGATTAGTGCCCGGATTTCCATTCATAGGCCCCATAATTTAGTGAGCAAAGGTATGCCGCTGGCGCCATCTACAATTGGTCTCCAAAGTCCAAAACATGAAAATCAATGTATTCCCAACTCCCTCGAGCGGAAATTCAGTGAGAAACTAACATTTCTATTCAGTGCAAAAATTCGGGCATTTTCGAAGGCCGTTTTTGCAAAAATATTCGTCCTGCGAAAAATTTATTGTAGATAATGATACGATCTTCATTTTTTATCTAAACAAAAATTGTCTAATTTGTATATTTTGGCAGATATTAGCGCGAAACCATTTTTTCGGACTTTAGGGGCCATTTTGAGTCCTTTCCGACCCAGCAGGGTTGGTAAAAGTTTTCGCCCTTGAAAGCAACCCTCAAGACCTAAGAATTGAGCCACAAAGGAAATCTGGACCGACTTAATGACAGGTTTGCATATTTTCAGGTCTTCAGTTACTGGACTAAATAGCCATGAACACTTTTCGAATGGCAAGTTCCCATAGGCGTGTTAATAAATCAATAAAATTTCATAAAAAATATGGCTCATCTGGTTATCAGATGGGCGAAGGTCGACCTCCCACGATCTCTTAGACTATAAAGAAATGTTCCTGTTTCTATATTATGTAAATGTTTATTGGTCAATGTGGCAGTAAAATAAGTGTCTGTAGCTGGATATGAATATGAAATAAATAGTTTCTTTCCATTTATTCATGCTCACTCCAAAAACAACAGTAAATTATAATATACAGAGGTTGAAAAATATACCACATATTCCTTAGACCAAAATAGACCGATTGAAGTGGACTATAATGAGCCAGGTCCTTTAATCGAGCTCCTAAAAAAAACAATTAATACCTAAATGCAATTTTGTAACTGAAAAATGTATTGTTTGACGTCGACGGGCCAAACTGGTCAACGGGCAAAGGGCCAAGAAAATGACAATGCCGGCCCGCGGGGTGTATGTTGTGCAGGCCTGGTCTACGCATGGTACAACAATTTGATTCTGGTCAGGAACATTCGTGTAGGAGCACTCTCCTGAGTTTGAGAATAGGGTACCAGAAATGGTTCTCCTTACTTCTACACTCCATAGGAAAAACGATTTAAATATCGTAATTTCAGGGCCCAAACTGGGCAACTTTGTACTAAATTTACTTAAATTGACTTATTTGGGTCTAAGGAATATGTAGTATGTTTTTGTAAAGACCTGTTACATAGGTCTTAATAAAAAAAGTTTATATAAATACACCTATTATTCAATATTTTAAGAAAACAATTTTTTGTCTTATATTATCTTCAATACACTAACTAAAAAATTCGATATTTAAAGAATCAAACCAAAAACAGCCATAAAGTTAAGCAAGCATAAAAATTAAGCAAACGCAAAAAATATTTATTTTTTTGTTTAGTTAGATACAATTCTGTTAATTGTAGCGACTTTTTAAAAATATTATATTATCCTGTAAAACGGGACCCTTGCACAGAAAATAAATAAAAGCTTTATTTACAAACATTTATAAAAGTAAAAAAGTCATTGTCTCGTGTCTCACGGGTGCTCAATATGATGATTTATGATTTGGCTTTTGGTCTTGGATGACAATTTGACTAGACAGGTAAATATGGATATTTTTTACCTGTGATAATACTAAACTTAAATTTAACTAAAAACAGAAGAAGTAATGCAACCCAAATGAGATAAATTGGACAAATCCAGACCAAGAAAAATGCAATATGATAGACACTAAATGAAGAAGGGTATCCAAAATGTGGTAATTTTAAAAAGAAATAATACTCAAAATCAATGCCACACAAATTGTTTAATATTTAAAATACATATCAGTTTCGGCACTAATGACATCTTCAGGCCTGTAAAACTGATAAAAATTGTAATACAATTACTAATATGAACATCAAAAGGAGATCCTTAAAACGAAGTTGTTAGTTTTAAAGATCTCCTTTTGTTGTTCACATCAGTAGTTGTATAATAATAAGTCTTTACAGACCTGAATACGGTTTTAGCGCCGAAACCGGTAGCCATTTAATTTAAATATTAAACAATTTATGTGGGAATGATTTTGAAAATAATTTCTTAAATTAATAAAACACTGTTATAATAGTTCTTCATCTGACTGCAAAAAGTGACGTCGTGTTTAAATCCCTTTGCAAGAAACCTTCGTTGTCCGCTTTTGCTACTTCCGGTGTAGGGATTTCGGCCACGTGACCGGATATTTACGTTTTTCAATGAAATTCGGGGTACAGCTTAAACGCTTTAACTTTTATTTAGCCGGCGAAATATGATATGCAAAAAAAATATAATCTTGAAATAGGTGTAAAATCAAAACCAAAAATCGAGTTCAATTACTCTTAAAGTATTTGTATCATTCTAAACTAAAAGTATTGTCCTTGCAAGCATTTTTTATTCAGTAGTTCTACCCCCTTCGCCATAAATTGGACTATTTTGATATTGTTTTCTAGAAACCCCGGGGTAAATAGAAGGTTGAATGGTTGAATAACTGAATAAAAATGCTTGCAAAAGCAATACTCTTAGTTGAGAATCATACAAATATTCTGAGCGCAATTAAACCACACTTTTAGACTTTTGGTTCCGATTTTACACCTATTTTAAGGTTACTTTTTTGCATATCAACTCTTTCGCAGACACAAAAAAATGCTTGCAATATCTTCTTCGGTTCTGAAAAACCGCGGTTAAGCTATATCGCGAACTTCATTGAATTAGGTTACCTACTTAAAAAGGGATTTTTTTATGTTATTGACGATAAACAACTTTACTTTTAATTTCAGAGATCACACGAAAAATCCATCGATAAGCAACTTTACTTTTAATTCCACAGGTCACATGGCCGCTCCCACCACCGGGACATAGTATATGTTGTTCACCCTTCTCCCCTGTACCCAACTACAAATATCAAGCCAAAAATAAGACATCACTTTTTGAATATGAACATAATGATGATATGGGGCTACCTAACGAATATTTTAGTAATTATTGCAACAGTGCTGCGAAAAGTTAAACATAGTTTTTTCTCGCTTTATTTGGTTTATTCCAGGAGAGGGGGTGAATAAGTTGTACTATATGACCTGTGAAATTCAAAATAAAGTTACGCTTCAATGGATTTTTGATTTTTTTGCCCAAAATGAAATATATATGCTTCTAGCTGTTAAGAAAAATAAGAACATACTTCTGCGTACATGTTTCGTCGACAATTTTGCTCGTTTCAGTGTAGGGATTTCGGCCACGTGACCGTATATTTATTCTTTCGACGAAATTCGGGATACAGTTTAAATGTGGTTTTTCTGAACCAAAGATGGATATTGCGGGCATTTTTTGTGCCGACGAAAGGGATGAAATGCAAGAAAGCATTTTGTAACCTGGCGAAAAGTGGTCTGCTGTTTAGTGTAAAATAGGAACTAAAAGTTGGAAAAGAGGTTTGATTGTTCTCAAAATGACTGTATAAATAACTCTCAACTAAGAGTATTGCCCTAGCAGCAGGCATTTTTATTCAGTAGTTTTACACCATTCAACATAAATTAGACCTATTTGACTTTTTGTTTAAAAAAAAAAAAACAGATGGTGAAAAAAAGGGCTTGTTCTGCTGCAACCGGCTACAAAGAGCGAACAAGAAACGACGTGCCACTCTTCGCAGTCAGCTGAGGGACTATTAGTTGATGATGACGTACAAAGGTGTTACTGGGAAACTATTTTGGAACAGGGAAAGACTGAAGGTGAATTCTGGATTCCTTGACAGATCACTAGCATTGTCGTTCACCCGTTGTCACACAAGCTGACTACACAGTAACGACTGGTCTCCACATAACGCATGCTTTCAGCAAGTGGTCATCTCAATGTCGTACTGTCATTTAGTAGATCGGGCGGACAGACTAGGTCCACCCGGGCCATTATCATCTGGTTGGTAGCAGCTCACGAAATGGCCATTGTTGTGAATCAAAAGAAAACACCTCTTGGCAACTTTATCAAACAGTAAGCTTTTTGACGAGCTGAAAGGCAGTCCCGTCTTTGGACACCTCTCGGCGACGTTAGGAATTATCTGGCTTTTAAACGAACTGAAAGGCAGTTCTTAGAGACACCTCTTCGCGACCTAATCAACCAGTTGGTTTATTGATAAGCTGTTAAGCGATTCCTTTGTGTTCCTGGAGGAAATAAAATGGGTCTAATGAGGCTTAAGTTTTGTAGGGGCAACTCACCCTCTTCACCTTACATACACTAGTGAGGATACAGTTATGGATATAGTTAGGGTTGTCAGGTTTACAAGAGAGAAAAGCGTGGCGACGACGACGGGGGAGATTTTTTTAGTTATTAGTTATTGGGACTACTAAAAAAAAACCTTTTTATATAACATAAACTCTAACAAACATAAACTGTCAAAAATTTAGAAAACAAATAAAATTAGATGAAAAGACAAACATTTCATATTATACAAAAAAAAATCAAAATAAAATCTAAAAATAAAATAAAAATTTATAGCATAGGAGCCCATTGCAAAATATTGATTCGATCACTGGTAGGGGTAAATTTCCATGGGAGACGTCGGGTAACATATTGTGTAATAGTAATCTGTCAGCAGCCGCGACAATATTGCTTGCGTTTTACGTTATAAAAAAGTTTAAGAATTTAAAACATGTGCCACCCTCTATCCGATCGATAGATAATAGTTATATAAAAATTTTTATACTGCTCTCCTCCAAAAAGATATCTCAGTTGAAGCGAGTTTCGAGAAAAAATACATTTTCTAAAATTATTTCCGCGTTCCTTTCAAAGGAAAATAATAATTAAGGTACCGCTGGATTATTTTAAATTATTTTTCATTATTGAATATTATTTTTAAAGTTCTTGTGTATTATATGGATATGCAGCTATTTAGCTTAGTAATAATGGCATACCCCTAAGGCTTTTAGTAAATAAAAGTGAAGTGAGATATATAAATTTGTCATGTCTTCTTCTGTTCTGAGCTTAGATCAAAGGGACCGGAGATTTAACATTGCACATAGCGCATGTAGTCTATTCCAACCTTAAGTAACCTACTAATTAAAAATCATTGTTTCCACGACGCCATCCGAATTGTTCCGACATTTCTATTCTACGCTAATCTCCGCGTGAGTGAATCATCATGGACCGCCGTTTTTTGAATTGTTGCAGCTAGCGTCTTAATTTTGGCCAGAAAGGTTAGTAAACCTACAAAATAAGACTGAACAGAACTCAAAAGGTTAGTCAAATATTTCAAGGGCACGGAAAAACTGAAACTCTTCTTAAGTCGCACAATATGCAATACAAAGAAAATAGCTACAGTTTTTACGGTTATGCAGACGCTAGTTTTACTGAAAATAGACAAGAGAGAAAATCGAATAGCGGTTACATTTTTATGCTTAATGGAGAAGCCATTAGCTGGAGCTGCAAGAAGCAAACATGCCTTGCTCTCTTCTCAACAGAGGCTGAATTCGTTGCACTGGCGTAAACTACACAGGAAGCCATATGGCTTAATCGAATTTTGGTGGAACTTTAAAAGGAATCCAAAGAGGCCATTTGCATACTAGAGGATAATTAAAGTTGTTTGAAAATATTGACTTCAGAAAAATTTAGTAAACGAACTAAACACAACTCTAGACCAAGAACAAGGAGACTTGGTACAAGAAACTCTTGTGGAAAGGCTCTACGCTACCCCTTCAGGCAGTGGAGGAGCATCACAGTTCCACAAAACATCGTTTAGCGCAGGAGTCATTTGGATGACCTGCGCTAACCAGCAGACCGCGGACTGGTTAAGGAGGACGGTCAGCACTCTGGGAAACCTTTGGGAGGCTGCGGATTTGACCGTGGTTGAATCTAAGGACCTCCCGAGAAGACCCAGGGTTCTGGTTTTCATCCCGGACGAGTCCGAGGTTGAAAAAGTCAGGGGACTTCTTCAGCTCCAGAATACGGAACTGAAGACGCCGGACTGGCTTCTAATGAGCAGAAAAATTGAAAAGGGAGGGGAACTCCTAGCCTTTTCAATTGACGAAGCGTCGTACAGGGCCCTCGAGAGGTCACAATTCCGGGCCTATTATAAGCTAGGAAGGGTGACCTTCAGGGTCCTAAGGCGGCCTGGCGAGGATCAGGATAATCCAGATCAACCTCCAGCACTGTAAAGCTGCTTCGGCGGTACTTACAGTGGCGATGGGGAGGTTTGAAGTGGCCCTGGTACAAGAACCGTGGATTAGACACGGTACAATAAGAGGTTTAGGAGGGTTGGGTGGAGAGTTAATATATGACAGATCCACAGACACCCCTCGAACCTGCATAATTGTCAAAAAGCATAAAAATACTGCCGTTAACTAATTTCTGTTCAAGAGATTTGACAGCAGTCAGAATCAAGATCGATGCAGGAAATGGACCGAAGGAGGTAATACTCGGATCGACATATCTACCTTCAGACGATCCTGAAGCAACACCTACCAGAGAAGTGGAGGAGCTGGTGAGATTCTGCAGGCGCAACGGAATGCAGATGATCATTGGCTGTGATGCAAACGCACACCACAGGATCTGGGGGAGCACCGATACCAACGAAAGAGGTGAGTCTTTACTACAATTTAATATGGCAAATAATTTAGACATAACAAATGTAGGCAATAAACCGACCTTTATAACAAAAAACAGAAAGGAGGTACTAGATGTAACAATAGCATCAACATACTTGAGTAATTTTGTTACAGACTGGCATGTGTCTGACGAAGAGAGTTTATCAGATCACAGACACATAAACTTCAATATTAAAGGTAATATTGCAAAAGAAACTTATCGGAATCACAGGAAAACAGACTGGGAGGCATACAATGCTTCCCTGGAATGTAATCTTCCGAAGATGAGAAAGACGATAAGAACAACAACCGACCTAGAAATGGCTGTGGATGAGTTTAATGACACAGTCACTAGCGCTTTCAACGATACCTGTCCCTTAATAGCAAGGAACTCTACCAGGAAAGTTCCATGGTGGAATGATGACCTGGCTATACTAAGGAAACAGGTGAGACAAAAAATTTAATAAGGCTAAAATAACCGGCGAATGGGAACTATATAGAACCATACGCACCTGTTACAACATAGCTTTACGAAAAGTCAAGAGAGAGTCTTGGAGAAGGCACTGTGAGGAGATAGCAAGCACTCAAGAATGTGCCAGGCTCCAAAAAATTCTCTCAAAAGACACACAACACACAATAAACACCCTTAAGAATGAACTTGGGGAGTACACAATCACAGGGAAGGAAACAGTAAGGGAACTCTTCAGGGTTCACTTCCCTGGTGCACAAACCATAGCACACACAACGGCTAACCAGAATCTAAACGGACTGGAAGCTCATAATAGAGCCAACAGGGAAGATTGGAGGATAGCCAAACAAGTGGTGAACTATGATAAACTGAAATGGGCAATTAGCTCATTCGAACCATATAAATCACCGGGCATGGACGGGATTTATCCAATAATGTTACAAAGAGTTAATGTCTCGTCTAGGTTTGAATTTGAAACTCTTAAGGAATAAAGTTTTCGTAGTAAGTCTAATTCTTCTGCACTTGAGTTAAATCTTCGTGTAGGAGTGTCTAAATCTAAGTTTTCGTCTGAGTCTGACATATATTGCTAACAAGATGCGGGTGATGCTGTATTGCATTCCTGGAATCTTGGTTTACTTCGTAGGGTGAACTTCGCTTTGGTTTTCCCTTGGAGGTGGGTTCTTGATTTGGATAGTGGATAAACGCTTGAAAACGAGGAGGATCTTCTAAAGGACTCTTCCACTATCCTACTGACTGCGCCAATTACGAGTTTTGGCTTTAAACTCACTTTTTAAAATTTAAAAAAAGGTATTCGTAGACAGTAGTGTGAAGAGTGAATTTATTAAAAGGGCAAGAGATGGAAAAGTACCAGAACAATCAAGGAGAACTCAAACTTTTAAGTACTAATTAAAAACAGGCGATCAGGAAATAAGAGTTTGTAGAACAATGTACTTAAATACAGTAGGTTTGGGTCGTTGGAGTATTCAAAATTGGAAAAATACGTTTTCAAATTACGAAAAAGCTGATGATGTAGAAAAAAACTCTTAAAAAAGATCAATTGTATATAGAAATGAAAAACAAAATAAAAAGAAACCATTTGAAACAGAAAACAACAGCATACAAGAGTTTCTTGATTCATTACCAACAATGGAATCTCATTACTGCATATCCTCTTCAAGCAAAAATTACTTAAAGAAGAACTTTACAAATTCTACAAAAAGAAATGGTGTGTACTCTAAACTATTCACCCTTTAGGCAGCTTTACATTCAAAAAAGCATTTGAGTAAAAAAATATGTCATTATTTAGGCCAAAAAATGTTGAATGCGAAATTTCTAATAAATTCAAGGAAGGCTACATCACAGAGGAAGACTATAACAACCATATAACAAGAAAAAGAGAAGCTAGAAGCGAAATGGAAAAAGATAAAGAAACTGAAAAATTTGTCTATACCGTCGATCCTCAGACTGTGGTACTCTCACCAAAATCCAACACATTAGCAGCCTTTACTATAAGACGAAATTGTGCGTGCATAATTTGTGTTATTTTGACATTAATAATAAGGATGGATATTGTTATCTATGGCACGAGGGAGAAGGGGGGCTTAATGCAGAAGAATTTTCATCTAGCTTTCATTTTTTCATTGAAACCCACATTTTTCCATTCAGTGATGAAGAAAATAGAAAGATCGTTTTTTGGAGTGATGACTGCGCATACCAAAATCGTAATAGCTAATATTGCTATTAATTTGACAAAACAATATTAAATAACAATTGAACATAAGTATCTTAAAGTGGGACACACTCAGATGACAGTGGATTCAATGCATTCCACAATAGAACGTCGTGTGAAGTCAAGAATTAATGTTCCAGCCGAATGCGCATTTCACTGCAAAAAATCAAGAATGAATCCTAGACCGTATAATGTAAAATATTTGGACCATACCTTCTTTAAGTCATTTAAAAACATTGAAATGGTAAAAAGTATCAGAACTGGAAGAAAGCCTGGAGATGATAAGGTAAATATTATTTCTAATGTTGTCTTTATTCTTTTATTTCCTTAAATTATTTTTTTTATTAGGTTAATGACATTCGTGGTTTAAAGTATACACCCGAGGGTGAAATATTTTACAAACTGCGATTGTCGGAAGAATGAACGATTCTTCCTCAGCGAAGACGACAAGAACTCAGTGCAAAAACATGGGCTGAACTGGATAGTCTTCATCAAAATAAAATTGAAGATCTTAAGTCAACTTTACCAGCCAATTATCATGGCTTCTACAATAATTTGCCACATGAATAATTACATAATAAAAAATTATTATATGTGTTTGTAACGAAATTATTTTATTTTAAGTTTACATTTGTTTTTAAAAGACTTAGTTTGTCGTTTTTGTTTAATGCCATTGCAATTCCAAGTTAATAACAAATACTGCAATCTCCGCGATTTCTATTCGTAAAGAGAATTTTCAAAACTGCTAACTCCATTTTATGGATGCAGAAAAAAAATTAAAATTTTTTACATACGATTTATTAAAAAAACAGTTTGCAAAATACTGAGAATCATTTTGTTAAAATATGTCGTACTATGCACACTTTTGTATTAATCAAGACAGTTTTTTCTGTATCCTGAAAATTGAACTTCATCTGAGTTTTTGCAGGCAAGCCTATTCGCTACGTGCGCGACAGCAGCGCCAATTCGTTTTGATACTAATGGAGGATTTCGGCGTATACTGACAAATGCAACTTTTAATAGAATTCGTAATTAAAAAGTATACATGTTAGTTTTAATAAAAGTATATCGATTTGTAAAACAAGTAAAACATTAATTTATTATTATTATATATTTTTATCGCTTAAATTAAAGAAAATGATGTATAATTGATAAAAATCCATAATAAAATATAGGCAGGCAACAGTATTTACTGGAAAATGTATGAGAAGTTGCCTAAGTCTAATAAGTTTTCATTGAAGAATTAGTCTATTCTGTCAAAATACAAAAATACCATTTAATAATAGCGTGAAGTTAAAATGTATAAAAAAGGATCAATACTTATATATTCATTTTTGTTCGAAAGAAAACATAGAATGAATGATTAAAACTGATTTCCTATCAGTAAGTTACAAAATTGCGTTCCAACCACATATAATAATCAAAGGCAGAAATCTTGAAATCTAGTCCTTGCTGAATGAACATTTAAGAATAAGGGATATTAAAGAACATGGTAAAATGATAATCTATTGTTGATTTAAAACCTTTCAAGTTTCTGATGTCTACTATTTGCAGCATTACGGTTATTATTACAAAAATAAAGGTAATTTTCCTTCTTATTGTATATCTATCCATTCATTTCTTTGATTTAATTTCCACTTTGCTACTGAAATTTTTTATATAAGTTTCACTGTTTTTTTTGCTAGTATTTGTACAATTTTCAACACAGTAACTCCGGTTGCTTATTGTATTGTTTTTACCTACTTTTTTTGAAAAAAAGTAAAATGTATACGTGTACAGTTCATCAAATTTCTAGAGGTGTTCGACGCCCAGACAGAGAATGCGCTACGTGTGACTAAGATAGCTATTGTACAGTCTGCTAAACAAGTTATTTTAGTTTTTAATATTTTTAGGTAATTAAATTTTAAAAGTGTGGAATAGTTTAGGGATTAAATTGGTCTGATTGGACTTTCTTAGAACGTTTTTAAAAGCAGCTAAAGATAGTATGTAGAATTGAAAATAATTATTATGCCATAAAAGGTGTTTTGGAATTCCTTCAACCTTTTGAAATTGAGTCAGAAAATATAAATTTTATAGAATAGCGGAAAATACCTATAATTTTTTTGTAGGCCTTTGTAAATCGTGGAAATAGTTTATATTTTATTTCTACCTTATTAAGGAAAATGGTACCTATTATTAATAACGGTTGTTTCTGAAACATTACTAAAATTTTCGAAATTTTGTTTTTCTACAAAATAATAAACTATACTATTTAGAAAAAAATTTATTTCTCTTATAATTTTATAAAAAATAACAGGGGAATATTTACATTTCTTGATCTATTAAACAAAACGATAAATTATCTCGACGAATGACACCATGTTCTAGTACGGAAGCTAGCTTTACATTTTTGTTGGTGGTTTCATGGGTTTCATATCAATTTTTTGTAATTGTAGTTTACACGTACATATACCTCTTAACACTTGTTTGCTTTATTAAAAAAGTGTGTTGTTGTGATTTACGTCGAAATAAGTCAAAAACAACTTGAAACCCCATATAAAATCAAAAAGGAGAAACGGAAAAAAATTGAGCCTGTAAATGAACACAACTCAGAAACAAAAATAGCTATCTAATAATAAAAAAATAAAATTTGATTCTTGTGCAGCTTCATCTATATCATTAACTGTTTTTGGTTTTTTAATGGTTTTTCTTGGTGATGAAAATTCCGATATCTCACGGTTATCGATTCTTTTTTTCTCTCCAGAAATGCGGACGACAGTGTTTTTAGATACTCCTGTGGCTGCAGCAATACGATCATTTACATTTTTAAATGGTATTGAAGGTGAATTAAAGTTTCCTTCTCTTCTCATAAACTCTATAACATTGGCTATTTTTTCGCGAGATTGACTGTTAATCACGCGGCCTCTTAATTTGCTATTAAACTCCGTACTTAGGTTCTATTAAACTGTAATGAGCAAAAAACACAAACGAAAATAAAAGAAATGTTTTAGCGAAATTTACATCTGACATTTACGTCTGAATGAAATAGTGAAATACTTGATGCGCAGAGTGTACTTTCATTGCGTAAATCCGTCGGGATGCCTGTCAGTAGTGCTTTCTCTGTCTAGCCGTCGAGAGCCTCTAGAAATTTGATGAACTGTATTTGATATGCCAAAATTACAAAATATCCCCCTAAAATGCACGAATTATCCGCAGCTAGCGCTAGTATCGCTTTTGCTTCCCTTTCCATGACTTCGCACGGAGCGAAGTCATGGAAAGGGAAGCAAAAGCGATACTTGCGCTAGCTGCGGATAATTCGTGCATTTTAGGGCGATATTTTGTAATTTTGGCATATCAAATACACGTATACATTTTACTTTTTTTCAAAAAAAGTAGGTAAAAACAATACAATAAGCAACCGGAGTTGCTGTGTTAAAAATTGAACAAATACTAGCCAAAGAAACAGTGAAACTTATATAAAAAATTTCAGTAGCAAAGTGGAAATTAAATCAAAGAAATAAATGGATAGATATACAATAAGAAGAAAAATTACCTTTATTTTTGTAATAATAACCGTAATGCAGCAAATAGTAGACATCAGAAACTTGAAAGGTTTTAAATCGACAATAAATTATCATTTTACCATGTTCTTTAATATCCCTTATTCTTAAATGTTCATTCAGCAAGGACTAGATTTCAAGATTTCTGCCTTTGATTGGAACGCAATTTTGTAACTTACTGATGGGAAATCAGTTTTAATCATTCATTCTATGTTTTCTTTCGAACAAAAATGAAAATATAAGTAATGATCCTTTTTTTCTACATTTTAACTTCACGCTATTATTAAATGGTATTTTTTTATTTTGACAGATTAGAGTAATTCTTTAATGAAAACTTATTAGACTTAGGCAACTTCTCATACATTTTCCAGTAAATACTGTTGCCTGCCTATA
This sequence comes from Psylliodes chrysocephalus, assembly GCA_927349885.1. NCBI lineage: Eukaryota > Metazoa > Arthropoda > Insecta > Coleoptera > Chrysomelidae > Psylliodes > Psylliodes chrysocephalus. Next base: position 19,515,384 of record OV651815.1, on the reverse strand, counting down.
TTTTATTATTGATTTTTATCGATTATACATAATTTTCTTTAATTTAAGCGATAAAAATATATAATAATAATAAATTAATGTTTTACTTGTTTTACAAATCCATATACTTTTATTAAAACTACCATATATACTTTTTAATTACGAATTCTATTAAAAGTTGCATTTGTCAGTGTACGCAGAAATAGTCCATTAGTATCAACACGAATTGGTGCTGCTGTCGCGCACGGAGCGAATTCGATTATTTTCGTAATTAAATTATCTCTCTTCTGAACAATTTTTATTGGTTGACACCAAAGATATCGGATAATAGATAAGCCTTGTATACATTACACTTGTCCGCTACTTTTTTTTGACGGTACGCTCTTCCTATGTTGTCGGATCTCTATCATCAAATATCAAATATTAAATTTTTATTAAAAAAGTTACTATTCCCTTTAATACAATCTAATAAAAATAGGAAACAAAGAATTGAAAGCATCAATATGAGTTTTTTTATTAATTGCAATCACTTAAGACTTTTATTTAGCTATTTTTACATGTGTATCATATGGGAATATTAACCATTCTGGTATATATCCTTTAAGTTTGGCAACCTAAGACATTTTGCTGATGTTGTCAAAGTGACAGATCAAGTTTTATTGTGTTTTTTGTGGTTTTTTGTAGTTTTCAAGAATAATTTAAACCCTGAAATTTTTAATAAGGACTTTTACGATGGAGAGGAAGTGTATAGCGTGTCGAAATACGCAGAATAAGAATGTTATTCGGTCATTTCATAAGATTATGTTAGCATAGACGTAGGCATATACAGGGAATAAGGCTTAATTTATTTAACAGTGTAAAGGTATTTAGCACTAGTATTGTTTATTTAAATAATAATGTTCTATATTTTCTGATCAGGTTTCCTAGAGAAATTATTTAAAGTAGAATTTGGCTGCAAAATATATGCTTGGTGGAGGAAAACATTATGAAAATGAAAGAAGCCTTAGTATGTTCTGACCATTTTTGTATGGCAGATATTTATGAAAATTTAAGTGTTAGACACATTTTAAAACATAATGCTATACCTATCAAGTACAATATTTATTATGGGTATTTTTATAATATATAAGCTATAAAATTATACAGAAATCATCACATTTTACAGAATTTTGGAAGAGGTAGTTGAAGAGGCGAAAAATGAAGAAGAAGAAGAAGAAAAGACTGCATCAACAGTAAGGTAACTTAATAATTTATATTGAGAGAAGCATACAATTATATATAATTTTTTTCTAGTTTTTTTAAAGAACAATGAAGATCCGTGCGCATCTAGTACTCCTACAGGTCTTAATGTATCTGGATAACCACTTCCTAAAAGGTAACATTCTAATTGTGTATGTTATATAAATTATTGGATTATTTTTGATGTAAATAACTTATTTTAGAAAATTATCACTGCTTAAGTTAATGCCGAATTAAATATAAAATATTTTAGATATTCAAATCTTTTGTGTACCTAAAAAGCATTTTATTTCAGAATCAGTAATTTTTAATTATGTTTTTATAATTTTTTATCTATTTTTAAGTAACTGGTTCCATCAAATGCACTTATTCTTATTCTTTATGTAAAATATTTTAATACATATCCATATACATTTACAGTATATTGTCTCCAGACGATACTAATTTTATCATTGAAGACAATAGTTTATAGTAACTGCATTCAACATTCAACAAAAGAAAAGAGATGGTCAAAAGATTCACAGGTTATTGTTCGGACAATGGCATAGTAATTAATCCCAAAAAAAATGTCTACGATCACTATCCAAAGTAGGCTTTTGCACATTCAAATATAATTAGAAAGTTGACGTTTTTCTCGAACTGTCATAATTTGACATTATTGGCGCAAACGTGCACCAAAGTAACTTTGGCACACGCTTGTCTGTTTTCATTTGAATGAAATAAATGAAAGCTATTTTAAAACAATATATAAGTTAATCGAAAATATTAAATTGACTTCCTAATATTTTAAATCATTTAACAGTATTTTCTGTAAATAATTAATCATAAATAATTACCGACACATAAGTACTAAAAACTTTTCTCTTCGACAGATTGCCGTGCTCCGCTAACGCGTCGCTCGGCAACTTTTTGTCTCAACTGCCAAATGTGTTACTTTCTGTTCTTAATACACAAATAGCTATTTTGTCTTTTATGCCAAAATATGCTTTACAAAATATCAGTTATTACACTAAATAAATCTATTGAGCAGGTTCTTCATTAAGAGTTTGTAGGAGTAACCACTGATAGTAAAATGACATTCGAAATGTCACAAAAGAAGCTTCCTTCAGTTTTTTTTTTCTATTCGGACAAATTAGAAATAAAGTATCTCTTGATGCAAAGGGTGATAAAAGAATATGTGGAAGTACGATCCCTATGCACTGCTTCATATCTTAATAATTTAAAATTTAAGTTTAAACAAAAATAAACTAAACCGAAGGGCGGTAGGGGTAAATATTTTTGTTGAATAAACACATGTCCGACATACAGGGAATTTTAACCAAAAGTTATAGCGTCTATTATATATTTACAATGTTGATACTTGTTTTGAATAAAGCAACTAAAAATACTACTTTATTGTCTCTTTATATTTTTGCGAATTTCTTTTCGCTTTCTGATAAACAAATAATATCTAAACTTTTGCATGCACGTCTCTGAAGCAACTAAAAATACATCTCAAAACGAAAGGCGCTATGCAACAAAAAAAAATAAAAGACAAAGAGTTGTATTTTATAACGTTTTATCAAAACCATTATAAAAATTTAAAAATATACATGGTAATATTCTTTTTCAGCAGAAATCTAATAAAATTATATAATAACGCTGGATACACGCTAAAAGGTCCAAAAGATAATTTATTAAAATAGGTAACAACAAACTTTAAAAAATTCATTGAAATTAATTAAAATATTTCGAGATATTCATTAAAATTTGAATTTTATTTAAAACTTTTATCTTGGAAACGAAGAGTTTTCGGACATACATTTTTAGAACAAAAATTGTGTATTTTACCGTCTCCTACCATCCTAAAAGATTGTCGGCATATATATGTATTTAGGGTGTTCCATTTAAAACGAACATTTTTTTTTGATTCGCTGACACATGAAAATTTTGTTCCTTTTATCAAAAAAAACTTCCCTTAAAATTTGAGCCCGTAATTTTGATTTTAAGTGGTTCCTTTCGATCGATGTATGTTTCCCATTTAAATAACAAATAGACCATGATTTTTAAAATTTAAATTAATATAGCTCCGTTTGATTTCATGGTAATCCATTGCGATTAGTCTGAATTTGTAGTACATTAGTGACTCTTTGAAAGTGCCTACTAACATTTTTTTGTACTTGAACCCGTCTCATCGGTGTCGGCTTCGAAAGCCCAATTTTTTCAAAAATTATTATATTTTCGTTCTTATCAACAAAAGAGTTGAAGTTATAAAAAAAAATTGTCAAAGAACAATTTGTAGGAAATTAAATTTTCTCCCTGTATATATAATTTATATTTGTGTAAATTGTAAATAACCATAATAATATAGTTTTGTCTAAATTCAAGACAATTTTAAAATATGGCAACACGGCGCCGAAGCTTTCACTACTTTTGCTTCGTCGGACATCTATAATTTAGGTCCTGAACTAAAAAACAACATGGACGTAGTGAAATTATCAATTTTAGATGAAATCGTATTTTGTACAGAACTTAAAAAGTACGCAACATTGATTATTAAAATTTGGCAAGAATATTCAGAAAAATATGTAGAATGCTATAAAGTTTTTTGAACTACATCTGTGACTATCACTTTTTTATATTTTTTAATAGTATTTAATAAATAGCAGGACAAATGAAAATGTCTCATTTCAATCATTAAACATTTTTCTATAATCTGCCAAAGTTTCATTAAAATCCATCCAGTGAAAAATAAGTTCTGTAAAAAATCGTAAACCTATGTTTTGACAACCTAAAATACACTGAAATGGCGCCCTTAAGCTAATGTGTTTTAGCCTTGTCCATATATTATAAAATCATTACTGATTACTCTCCTAAATGAGTTATTATACCATTACACAAATAATGCTAAAAATAGGTGTCGTGACATGCAACCCAAATGATATATATGTAATGGAAAGATTCTATTTATATATTTATGTATCTGAAATAAAATTGTTTTACTTTTTTTAATAAGTTTTTTATTTCATAACCTGTAGAAAAGGATTTCTGACAATACCCACGTAAAAATAATATTAAATGGCGCTATATTTTTACTTGTTCTTCATGTATTTAAAAAAAAAAGTAGGTAACAACAACACAATAAGCAACCGGAGTTGCTAAGTTGAAAATTGTACAAATACTAGCAAAAAAAACAGTGAAACTTATATAACAAATTTCACTAACAAAGTGAAAATTAAATCAAAGAAATAAATGGATAGGTGTACAATAAGAAAAATTACCTTTATTTTTGTGATAATAACAGTAATGCTGGAAATAGTAGACATCAGAAACTAGAAAGTTTTTAAATAAACAATAAATTATCATTTTACGATGTTCTTTAATATCCCTTTATTTTTAAATGTTCATTCAGCAAGGACTAGATTTCAAGATTTCTGCCGTTGATAATAATATTTGGCTGGTATGCAATTTTGTGACTTACTGATCGGAAACCAGTTTTAATCATTCATTCTGTTTTCTTTAAGGTTGAAAATGAAAATATAAGTAGCGATCCTTTTTATACATTTTAACTTCACGCTATTATAAATGGTTTCTTCAATGACAACTTATTACACTTAGGCAACTTCTCATACATTTTCCAGTAAATACTGTTGCCTGCCTATATTTTATTATTGATTTTTAATGATTATACATAATTTTCTTCAATTTAAGCGTGAAAAATATATAATAATAATAAATTAATGTTTTAATTGTTTTATAAATCCATATACTTTTATTAAAACTAACATATATACTTTTTATTTACGAATTCTATTAAAAATTGTATTTGTCAGTATAAGCAGAAATAGTCCTTTAATACCAAAACAATTTGGCGCTGCTGTCGCGCACGGAGTGAATAACATGCGGACAGAAGTTGTATTAGGTATACAGTGTGAAGGACGAGTCTATCTTAGATAATATGATGTCTATGGTTGACACATCAGTGTAGTTACCTATATTTACTTACGTGTTCATACCTGCTTGCCAGGTAGCCATGAACAGAAATAAGTAAACAAGCCTAGCGAGGCATATTCTCCATGTTAAAAACTATCTGTTAAAATTACATTTGTTCGGTTATCAGTAAAGTGAAAGTTATCAAAAATAATTGATTAATATTTATTTAATTAAAAATAGCCATGAACACTTTTTGAATGGCAAGTTCCCATAGGCATGTTAATAAATCAATAAAATTTCTAAAAAAATATGTCTCATCTGGTTATCAGATGAGTGAAGATCGATCTCCCACGGTCTCCTCTACTATAAGGTTTTAATTTAAAGAAACTATAAGGCAATTCAAATAAAGTTGCTCTACAACAGTTTTTGACTAAAGGATTTATATATTTATTGCACAATATAATACCTAACGTTTCCATAATTTAACCATACTAGTGATCGCCTCAACTTTTTCAGTGGGTTCATTTACTATTACATGCTATTCTTTTGAGAATACTTCTAAAATGGTTATATTTTTAGCAACAACCAATCGCCACTATTTGAAAAAAGGTATTAAAATCTGTGCAGGTAAATGAAAAATTATATTTTATAAATTTGAATTTAAAAAGCGGGTCAATTGAGTAGTTTAGCGTGGCGCGTGACAGCAAGTGGAAAAGCGTGGTAATCACGCCTAAAGCAACCCTAGATACGGTTAAGAGAGCGGCAACCTTAAAGATGCAGCAAAATAGATCAACTCAACTGCCCTACACCTCAAAATAGAAAAAATATTTTCTAATTTCTATAGAGAATATATGGAAAAATAAATAGAAACTGAAAATAAAATTAGGTAAGAAGCGAATACATTTTCCTGTTACTAATTAAAGTTAATTAAAATTCTCAAGTCATCCAGATTTTACTTATTTTCCAGGTTGCATAGAACCCGTCAACGTTTATTCTTATTCACCATCTATTCAATGTTTTAAATAAATGCAAGGAAAGCTAACCTATCAAAAAAACACGTTTTAACTCGCTAAAAATAACCGTTATCACTTTAAGCATCTCCTAAATCTAAAAAATGATTTTTAAAATACTTGTCGACAGACTCGTTTAGGTTTATGTACTCTTCGTCCATGGGTTCGTCCGTAGCAGCACCTTCTTGTCCGATATCCTCAACGTCTAGATTGATATCAGTAGGTGGGGGATCGGTATTGAGAATTTCTGATAAATCTTTAGAAGTCAAGTCATTTAAAATATCTTGAAGCATATCGATTTCCTCCTGTGTATCGTCGACGTACATACTGAGATTTTCTTTAGGGTTATCTATTATGTTAGGTTTTTCTTTCGTGACAGATTTTGTTCTGGTTAACGCAGGTTGGGACTCAAGATTGACCTTTTTTTCAGTGGTAATACCAGTAACTGGAACGTCAATACCATCGTCAAATAAGTTTCCTAAATTTTCGTCAATTGTAGGGTTATTTAAAAGGTTATCTATACTGGTCGGTTCTTGCAGCTTCTCATTTTCTTTTAAAATCTCCCACAAAGCCCCTTCCGGATTGGAAGATTTAGACGATTTTATGTTTTGAGCAAAATTGTGTTTCATTGAAGTTTGTTTCGGAGATTGATTGGGAGATATTTTAATTAAATTCGTTTTCGTAGCTACGGGTTTAATGTTTTTATTTGAAATTACTTGTTTTAGGTTTTTAGCAGGAATTTTAATAAATTTCGGTTTTTTATTGAAGTTATTTGTAATTGGTTTATTTATTGGATTTTTTATAATTGAAGGATCCATTACTTTCAACTTTTTACTGGCCAAGTCTGATTGAAGTAGATTTAGATTAGGCTGAGTTATTTTGTACTTCATTATTCCAGATTTTGTATTTATAGGTATTTCTTTAGTTATGGTATTATTTTGAGAATTTATTATAACAGGATTCAAATCTACGTTTTCTAAAATGTTTGCATTGTTCTCAACATTGTTTAATTTTATTGGACTCAAATCTGTAACGTCTACGTATTCTGGATGGTCAAGTGGCTCAATTATTGCGTCATTGTTGTCAGTTGGATAACTAATGATATATTCAGGGGTATCCTCAGGTGTTTCAACGGTGATATCTTCTGTTGCCTGTTGGTCATTTGGATCATTTAGATTTTCTATTTTTGCATCTAGTTCTTGAAAGGTTTCGTCTGCGTCTTCTTCACAAAGCCTACAAAAATGTTATTCACAGTATAAGCAGCGGTAATGATTAATTAAATATAGGAAATAATGGAAAAAACAACGTGAGTTTTGTTCAATAAAATTTTTAAATATTTTTAAATACTAAATTAAATTTGTTGATGGAATGTTAAAAAAAAAAAATAAAAAAGTGCTTACAAGAATGTGTAAAGATGACCACTCTAGGTATACATTCATTAAAAAAATCTTTAGATATAAAAAAGGAGTAATAATAAAATATCTTAATTAAAATCAAAATCTTTAGACATAGAAATTAAGCAGTAATAGAATGTGTGAAGAATGTTGCCATCTGGTCAGTAATTTCACTCACATAGATAAATGCATTTTAATTTAATACAAAAATTATTTTAAAATAAAGTGAGTACTTATTTATCAGTACATTTTTGCACCACCTCTAAGGTATTACCAGAGAATAACTAAACGCCGAGAAGCGACAGCTTTGTCGGAACGTTTGATGTTTGTGGGGTCGATTTGCGATGACCTTGAAGACACCATAATTACACCGCACGCAAGCTGAATTGGCTCAGTCGCGCGATCGCGCGGAAATTTGAAATTTACACTCCTCAACTCTAAATATTGGGATCTAAAATTAAGATCGCAGCGCCGTCTGTACTTAACATTTAAACTAATTGTTATGGCTTGTTATTGTTTACATTTTTGAGTTTGTAAACAAACAACCCATAAAAAGTATTTAGTTTATATATTGTGCTATTTTAAGGAAAACACGAGGGAAAACATATTGTTGTTAATTTTTAGTGATTAGATACTTTTATTTCAATAGTTTTTAGGTTAAAGTAGAATATATATTTTTATTTGGTAAGTAACCCCCTATTAATTTTGTTTTTAAATTACATTCATTCATTTATGTTAATTTAAGATATATTTGTGTTATCTTTTAATAAAATATTAATATATTTATTTTTTTTTTTAGTGAGATGTCTGAAATAAGGCTAAGTTTAATAGAACTTATGAAGTATATTGATGCAGGTGAAAATTCCAGGACTGTTATTAAAGAAGATGCTATTTTAAATGCGGGCCACATAGTTTTTATGTGGAAAGAATGAATTTAGTGATAAACACGTTTTTGCAGTTGTTCTCCAAACTAGTGCATTGAATTCAGGTCCCCATATTGTTGTAGGCCAGTGCAAGATGTATGAAATTAGTGAATGGCAGTGTTTGTTTTAAGCTGGGAACAGTGGACAGTGCAAACATATTTCAGGAGTCTTAATAAAGTGTTCTAGGTGTATACTGTTTCAAATAATAAAAGAACTATCAAGCTAATTCGATCGAATACCTTTTGATTTTGTTCTACACCCACATGTATATTATTTATTTTACGCACTGATTAAAGAACGATAAAGTAGGCCATTGAACGAATATATTTATCCATTCTATGAACACTGTACAGATATGAAATCCACCAATATTTGGTCACCAGGATACCATTATTTTTTTAAATTTTAAATGAGTAACAATTCTGTCAAACTAATTTTCAGCATAGTTTTTAGTTATTGAGATTAAATATAAATTACAAATGATTATTGTGAAGAATCGATAAATAATGGCACTACACAAGATATTCTTTTATATTTTCAAATAAATCTAAAATCAGTTTATGATTATTACAAAAACTATGTGTCCTTGGTACGGAAGCAGAATATGTATGGCTTCACTTTTATGTTTGCATAAACTGTTTGATAATCAAATTATTATTTCAATGTTCCATAATTTTATTTAACAAGATGTTTTAAAACATATAGAATAATTATTCTTTTAAAATCATCTATTAACACAAGTAGGTACTATTTTGTTCGTTTGTTAGTTTTGATGTAAAATTTACTTAGTCATAATTTTAATTTGTAGTTTGTATTAGTTTTTAGTCTTAATACTTTTATGATATATTATTTAATCCATGTTACTTATTATCTTACAAACAATTGTATGACACTTCGCAAGTGTTCTTATTCTTACCTTTTTAACACACTGATGTTTGTAATGTTTGGATAGTGTGTGAATAATTATGATATTAATAACATAAGTAATTCATGTGATCTCTTCTTTAATACAATAAATGAAAATGTACAGCTTGAAATTTATGATTGATTTTGTACTTGAGAGAATACTCTTTTTAATAATTATTTTTATTCTCAAGTTTACTAGTCATTCTGTACAGTTACATTTTCTAATGAGTGATTGTACATTGATAATGTATTTTTGTACATTTTTTATATTATTCTGTAATGGAATAGTTCGACACATGCAACGAAGACTATAGTAACTCATTATTTCCAGTTTTGAGAAAATCTAAGATAATATAGTATTCAAAGTATTTTATGGCCTAAAATGATTTACTATATTTGATGGTAGTATTTCTGGTTGCTTAACCTCTTCGTTTAGATATACAATACTTATTTAGATCAAAGCTTTTGGCAAATATATGTGCTGGATAAAGGTAACTAAAAACTCTCAAAAATGAGTCTTCGTTGCATGGGTCGAGTTGATTCTGTGGGTAAAAAGGCTATTATTATAAGCAATAAATATAAAAATCTAATATTTTTTATTTTTCCTGTTAACAAAATATGCCAATGTTTACATAATAATAAACGTTCTTTATTGAGTTACAATACCCAATAGGCCATCTTCTGAAGTACTTCAGCTGATTTGACTGTATTTTCTAGTACAGTATGTTAAAGTTGTTAATACCAGTGAATGAACACAACTCTTTGTCAGATTTTAAAAGATCTGAAATTGTTTTAATTTTTGGGGTATGCGCACTTGTACACTAATGGCAATATACTTGAAAAAGAGTATTTGCAACCTCTGTCTTGTTTGGCGTGAGTAACTAGGTTATCTTGAAACAAATCACTCTCAACTATGACTTTGTTTAATCTCACTATCACATTTAACACTGATTGAACTTTTTTTAGTTTGGACACAAAATCTTTATTCTGTGGCTTGGATCTTCTTTTTGTTCTCTCAATATTTGATTTTGAAGTTTATTGAACAGAATCGTCAAACATTTACTTAAAAACTGGCAGGAAGACACATCGATTTTTTTTATATTTATTTTCACTTTGGATGAGGCATCTACAACACAAAAAAAGGTAAAATAAAAACATTCAATCGAAAAATAAATCTATATTACCTCTAGGCAAATCATCTTCTTTAAAATGCTTCTCAATTTTTAATTTTTGTAACCATGCATTTCTTGCAGAATTTCCACTTGCAATTTATAAAAATTACTCTACATTTACCAACTTTAGGAAGCAAATGAAATGTAAAAGAAGGTCCATTTTTTTAAGGGCTGCATCCAGGCACCCAACAAGTGTGTTTTTCACTGATATTCCACTTATAGTTCAAATAAAATAATATTTTAATATATATGATATAAATTTAAAGCATTAGCTTATTATTAAATAAGATATTTCAAACAAAATACTTGTTAAATTTTAAAATATTGAAATGACCTGATAAACAATAAACAAAACTTGACAGAACACAGACGGTCAAGTGTCAAATGGCATAACTTTTAGTTCACAGTAGAGGGCGTATCGCTTATCTTCAGATCCCAATGTTTTTAGTAAGGGAGTAAATCACACAGTAATAACTGAAATAAATAATTCAAAACAGTCGAAACTACAGTTGTTGCGCTCGGATTAAAATCGCTGGACACCTTCGTATACGGTGTCGCGCTAATCTAGCTGGCCACATGCAAATAGACACCATATTTTCGATCATGCGCCGTCGAAAACCGACCCGGCGGGAAAAGGTCTTTGTCGCTTCTCAGCGTTTGGTTATTCTCGGGTATTACCATGGCTCCATGTTTAGTGTTTGGTTCGCATATACAGTGTGACCAACTTAAGATTAGAATGTCCCTGTAAAAATGCATATTTAATATTTAATTTCGAAGACTCTTTTTCTTTATTATGCAGAGTGTCAAAAAGGATACCCTGATCCAAATTTAAATATAAACACAATTATTTTCCAGTCATCATTTTTTCCAAAAACGAGTGTTTACTAGTGATATTTTTTTACTTTATAATGGAAAAATCCGATATTTAAATATAAAATATTGTTTAAGAACTTTAATTTCGGGAATGCACTATACTTCAACCTTAGGTTTAAGGATCTGGAGTATATTCCACATACTGAGACTTGTTTTGTTTCAGAACCGTCAGTGTAGATATGAATCGAACCTGTCACTTCTGGTTCCTCTATTTGTTCTGTTATAACTTGAAGCAGTGGAAGCGTATCGAACGCCTCCTGCCAAAAGCGACGTCTCACCTCACCAGATCCTACATCAGGTTCTATGCCAACCGTGCAGAGGAGTGTCATTGTGAAAAACCTCTTTGATGTAAATATCAAAGGGAGTGAGACTAAGAATGACTTCCGTGGCTCTGGTCAGTGTGTTTTTCATAGCTCCTGAATGTTGAGATATGCTGTTGCTTTGAATTTGTTCTAGTTTAAGAATAGCTGTCAATTTTTGGGTTTTCGGTACTCAGACAACTGCACAGTATGTTAGCATAGGTCTTATGATAGCAGTGTAAGTTCATACAACGAGTCTGGGGAAGAAACCCCAGGTGCGTCCCAAGATTCGGCGGTATTGTTTATAAGCAATGTATTAGCATACACTGATTTCTAAGTGTGAGTTGGATGTAATCTTGCTGTCAAAGGTGAGATCTAGTTACTTCACCTCTGTTTCAAAGTTAATTTTGTGCTTAAGAGTTCTGGAGGTTTTAATTCCATTTTCATCCTTTTCTTTGTGTAAAGGACCGTTTATATCTTCTTGGATTTGATAGACAGTAAGTGTTCCTTGCACCACTGTTCTATTATTTTGAGAGCTACTTGCATTCTTTAGCAGATTATGTTCTGGAAATTGCCTGTTTGCAGAATGATCAAGTCATCTGCATACGCTATTGTGTAGTGACTGTCATCATTGAGGCAGCTGATGAAGGTGTCGAGGATTATGTCCCTGTAGACATCCCCTCGCAACCAAACCTCTTATATTCGTATCTTCTACACCTATGTTTACTGCACGCTTTGAGAGCATGTTATGTATCCACCCACTAACCATCTTTGGAACATTCCTGTTTGTTAGTGAGTGTATTATCTTGGGGAAGGTGATTTTATCAAAAGCGCCTTCTATGTCTATGAAAAACACCAAAGGCTCCTTATTGACCAGGGATCTCTCTATCCAGCCAGCAACTATGTGAAGTGCTAAATCAGTAGATCTGCCTGAAGTGTATGCATGTTGATTTGGGTGTAGTGGTGTTGCTGCATCCCTTATGTACCTTTAGCATAATCTTTCCAATGGCTTTACGGAAAACGATAATGAACTGTAAAAAATTTGTTAATTAATTATTTTGTAATCAAGAGTAATTAATTAATTTCAACAACCCTCAGTCCCATGATTTTTAGCAGTCGCCATAAAGAAGTTTTAACTCTACTAAAGTCAAGTAGATTTGAATTTGTAGTTTTTTCTCGGTGGTAGCATTTTTTACGCTCAATGTCTTCATGGAAAACGATGACAGACTAATTGGTCGGTAGATTTTTGGGACAGTATAATCCATCCTTCCAGGTTTGGGTATGAATGTCACTTTTACCTCTCTCCATTTTTTGGGGATATATCTCAAAGCCAATGAGGATCTGAATATACCTACGCGATGTGAGTTATGCCAGACCCCACTGAAGTAGGACTGGATGGATACCGTCAGGTCTTGGGATTTAAATGGAGAGAAGCTGGATATTGCCCATCTAATTTTGTCATCGTCTACAATGTGTTTGGCAGCGTGCTAATCATAGACAAATGGATTATATTCTTCCTCTGCCCAGTCGTCCACGTCTGTGATGAAGTAGGGAGGTCCGGCAACAGTGGCCACGCTGGAACAGTGGCCACCCAGACCAAACTTTTTCTAGACAGCTTGAGAGACTTGCGCAATCTATCGTATGCTGACGTCACTCACTTATCTTTGTATTTTGAGCACAGTTTGTTAGATTTGTTTTCATTTGTCGTGGAGACGTCGCCAGTGCATGTACGTGTAATAAAAACTTACGTTTTCATCTATTTCAAAACATTTTTTTTCACAGTTAGAAGTGCTTTTTAAGTTCGGATTGATTAGTTTTAGAAAGTTCGTCATCTAGTTTTTGTACAGAATACTGCAGAAAGGTAAGGTATTTGATGTTTTTTGTTTGATATTAAATTTTAATCATGCACGTTTTTGTGAACAGTGGCCATATTTTTAAAGTCAACAGTGGCCACTGTTTTTATCATTCGTAAAATAGTGGCCAATGTTGCCTTTCTAGTGTAATGCAAAACCATTAAATAATTTTTATGCACGACCGGGCGAAAAAGTCCAGATTATAAATACGTTTAGCGGGCGTAAAGTGTCACTTTACCGCCCGCGGACTACTTTACCGCCCGCCGGGCGGTAAAGTAACTTTCTTTTTTTTTTCTTTTAAAAATTCACATGTAGTTAGTAAAACAAACTATTATTATTTATTATCATGGAAATATTTGGTACAATTAACAAAATATGAGTTTAATAAAGAAATTATAACTTTAAAAGCCCAAACATAAGATCCTTACACTTATAATTTTATACTAATAACACAATTTGAACAATTACTTATAGAAATGTTAGGATTTGCTACCTTGCTCTATTGTAAGTTGCTACGAACTTCTACTAACTCCGTATGATTTGGGTTACTGCTGGAAGGTGTATGCTCATATTTATTAATAAACTATCATTAATACGGTCGTGCATAAAATTTTGTATATTTATTAATAAATGACTATTAAAAAGGTCGTGCATAAAATATTGTATGTATTTCGGGCGTAAACAGCGTTTATGGACCTTACGTGTTAATAGCCCTCGCCTAGCGGCTCGGGCTCTTACTTACACGTTGCGGTCCATAAACGCCTGTTTTACGCCCTTGATACATAAATAACTATTTTGATTTCAGATAAAAATGGAGTTGCAACAATCAAAAAACCCAAGATTGGTAAAGTCAGTGCAGAAGCTATGAGAAATGCGGTTTATGACATTGAACAAGGTGGCATTTTAACAAAATCAGCAGCAATGAAATACAACATACCTCGTACAACCTTACGGAGATATTTGAAAAAATGTCGTGATTCTACAGAAAACATAAATTGGGGCAGTTCTATTTTGGAAGGCTGTCCACGTATGACTCCCAATTACTCAGTGAATAAGATATTTTCAATTGAAGAAGAACAAAATTTATGTGTCTATCTTAAAACCATGGCTAACTTGCACCGCGGTCTAATCCCCAAAAATTGTCGAAAGTTTGCATATGAATTAGCTGTGGCGAACAAAAAGAAAATTCCACCTTCATGGAAGGAAAATCAGACTGCTGGCAAGGACTGGTTTACCAATTTCCTTAAATGAAATAAGGAAATTTCCATTAGAGCAGCTGAAGAAACCTCACTTGGAAGAGCGATGGGTTTCAACAAACATATAGTTGCTAAGTTTATACGCCAGTATATGAGAGAATTAAAGCTAAAAGGCAGGTAAAAGAAAAGAAAATACGAACAAAAAAAACATCTCAAGTCAAACAGAAGTGTTTTGGCGAAGACTTGGACTTAACCGTTACAAAAACAGTCAAGCGACAGGCAAGAACTGAATTATCTGACTATGACTCGAGTGACAGTGATATGAGTTTATCTGATGTGGTAAATTCAGATGATGTTGATTACTGTAAACTAAAGGACAGCGATAAAATGAAAGGAATTACCGAAATAGATGTTAATTCATTTGTTTTGGTAAAATTTGCGACAAAAAAGACAGTCAAATATTATGTTGGAAAGGTGATAAGATTAGCTGATGAGGGAGAATATGAAATACATTTTTTGAGAAGGCATGGCAAACATTTCGTATTTCCAGACGTAGAATACATAAGTAGTGTTCCTCTAGAAGATATAGAATTGCACTTACCCATCCCATACCTTGCAGGTGGTACGGCTAGAGCAAGCAATACATTTATCTTTTCAATAGATTTGTCCTCATATATTATTAACGAGTTGTTTTTAGTTCATTTTGTTTATTTTTCATATGTTGTGCTCATAATTTAATGTTACTTTCAATTAGTAAAGTATTTTCGTTTTGTTTGTGTATGCATTTTGCATTAAATTTAAAAATAAAGATAAGTAGTGGCCACTGTCTACTTGCTACATGGCCACTGTATCCGACAAAGCGGCCACGGTGGCCAACTTGTAAGGTTTTAAATAACTATATTTTTCTGGGACAATAAAACAGATGTAGTTATTATACTTGTTGAAAATAGTCTACAAAATAGTACTAAATCCTATGACGTTGAATTTATTATTATTCAATTAAAAGTTTGGTCGAGTTATAGTAAAATATGAAATGGTGACCACTGTTGCCGGACCTCCCCTACTTCACTGTCAATAAAAAGTCAACAACTAAGTTTTCTGGTGAAAATCCGTAACTCTTTATTTTTGAGTTATAACTTTTTAAAATATGATTGATATAAATGTGTTTTTTATTTTATTTGAAATGAATGAACTGAGAAATGCACAATTAAAGTATGAACATATTCCAAATTCTATGACAGATTTAATGAATTTTTCCATATACTGTCAGGCAATACCATGTAATTCTGCTTTCAACATTTTTGTTATATTGTGTATATTTTTAGTTTTAGCTATCATCCCCAATAATGATGCATTTTCCTATCCAAACATATCACTAGCATACCCTTTTTGTTGCTTAACAAAATAATGAGAAAGAAAATACTATTATTTCCTTTATTTAGCTAGTTTGCTAATACCACAATACACATAAGTAAGTCAAAACATAGATAATACAAATACAATTAAAACTAACTAACCCTGTTACTATTTCTGGAGTAATATTAATTAATTAAATAATCTGTGACTTGGCTTTTAAATGTAGATACGGAAGTTAGATTTAGTTTTCTCTGGGAGTGCATTATAGACCGTCAGATAGTGACAGATTTTGGTGCCCCATTTTCGCTTACAAGTCTCGAAGAGGGTTGAAAAGTACATCGATGTTGAGTAGAATAAAAGAAAATTTACGAGTGGCTCTTGGGGATAACACATGGAAAATTCGATTTTCCTTATCAGAAAAATTTTCCGACATCAAAATGTACTTATACATTCGGGTCATTCAAGAAAATATGTTTTTCGGACTAGTGACGACGTTCGTTTCCATACATTCCATGGGCTTGTGTGGAAAAATTGGGCAAAATAACGATTTTTCCTTAGAAGATTACGCCCTTATTTCAACCCTTTAGCCATTTGCAACATTAAAGCCTTTGGTTTTCTGAACCCTAGTTCTAAAAATGGGCAACAAATAACCTTTCATTTTTGTTAAGGAAAATCGAATTTTCCATGTGTTATCCCCAGCAGCCACTCGTAAATTTCCTTTTATTCTACTTAAAATCGAAGTACTTTTCAACCCTCTTCGAGGCTTGTATGCGAAAATGGGGCACCTAAACCTGTTACTATGTGACGGACTATTAGAAAGGTCTATATCTTTAGAAAATAGTGAATTTTGTGTTGCACTCTTAACAACATTAAAGTGAAATTTTCTGGTATCAATAGAAAACCAATTAAAATTGTTCATTTTCAGTCAAGTGTATCAGCATATCCAATCAGCTCTGACTTACACTAATAAGTTCCCTAGGGGTGTTATCACTTAAGTCAAGTTTGCACCAAACAAACCATTATGCATGAACTATTTATTATGTCTATTTTTTAATCTGCTAAATGATAAAACTCAAAATTGGACGTTTCGTCTAAAAACTATTTTAATAATTATTTATTAAAAATGTTCACAGTAGACAAAATAATTCATGACTGTTTACCCTTTATCTCATTTGACTATCAATCAGTATTTAATACGAACGTTAATCTGGTGTACTCCATATGTAAACCAAGTAAATGACATTTCTGAAAAATCAAACTTTTGACAATTACAAATTTATTTTTAAATGTCTCGATTTAGTATTATTAATCAAAATATTGATAATTAAATCGAAGAAAACACACCAATAAATACCGTTAACAGTAAAAAATATATGGAAACTATTTGTACAATTTTATAAAATTAGAAAATATGTGTTAGATGCAAATGAAAGTATTTAAGACCTAACTTTATACTGAAGGATTGGGCAATAAATATGAGAAAAAAGATTATACCGACTTAAAGAATGTACCGAGGGGTAAACCGCTGAGGAAGTCTGGTGTACAAACTCAAGAAAGTCCCTTGGAAATAAATGGAAGTCCATGGAAGTTCTTTGAAGTTAGTGAGAAGTCTTGAAAGTCAGGAGAAAGTCCATGTAAGTCAGGAAGAAGTCCATGGAAGTCAGGGTGAAGTCCATGGAAGTCATGATGAAGTATATAGAAGTCATGTGAAGTCTATTAAGATTTCCTGAAAGTGCTCATGCGCCTCGGTCATCAGGTGACTAAAATTATGGGGTGCCATGGGCGTACGCAGAAAATTATTATTTAAGTATATTATTTATACATATACTAAGGAAAAACAAATATAGAAGGCAGCACAATAATTTAAACAAAATTAACCTTATTTTAATATAATATCTTTATCAAAGAAGAGTATGTATTTATTCAACTATAAATAATTACTCCTAATAGTTATTGTATAACTCTACCTAACATAAATTTTTGTAGGTACCTTTTATTCAATTTAATTTGCTTTAATACGAAAAGAATTGTTAACATTAAAAAAAAAATAACAAATATATCAATTTCCAAAGTCTAAAGGTACAGAACAGAACAACTTTAAAATGAAACACAATTGATATACAGGGTGTCAACTTAAAATCTTGCCACCCATAATATGCAGGATGTTTGCAAAAGGTATTTACAAAAACATACCACATAGGTCCCTTTACACTACAGGTCATTAAGAAATAAGCCAAGCTTAAAATGACATTTTTCCATTAACAATGTCATTTTAACGCTTAGTTTTTAATTACTAGTGGTGCAAATGGCTCTTATTTCTTGAACCAAAATAAGCCGATTTAAGTAAACTTACCTCAGTACAAAGTATAATTTTAAAACGGCTCATTCGATTCTGCTTAAATTTATTATGTTGACAGTTTTATTTCACAAAAAAATGTATCAAAATAATTATTCACTAATATTAATCCTTTGGCGTAGAACTTGAATTTTTTTATTACTCGCACATTTAAAATTTAATAATTTAGAGTGTAGGTTTTAGAGAAAAATTTATTTACTAAAACATGAATACAAATAAGAAATATGTATAGCGATCAAACTGAGCAACTTTGTACTGAGTTAAATTTACTTAAATCGGCTTATTTTGGTCCAAGGAATCTGTAGTATGTTTTTGTAAAGACCTTTAATAGACACCCTGTATATTCCTTCCAGTAAATAGTATGAAAAATCGAAAAGACATGGTAATCTTATTTTCAAAGGGGACACTTTTGATGAATATTTTTAGCCTTCATAGTTTAAACTCCTAGAATTTATAAAATTCAGCAACATGACTATTCATTTGGGTAATTTTTATTTAAACGCCCTCTAGCGGGATTAAAAAACTTACGTACTGTAAAGTGTGACACTTTATTTGAAAGCTATTTTGATTAGGAATTTAATTCACAATATAACAAAACATAATTTTTTTAATATTATCTACATGAACTCTAATAATTGAAAAATCGTGCAGATTTCTAACGTATGGATATACAAAAATTATAATCTCATTGAACTAAAACAATAAATTTGCGCTGTACATAAATCGCTAATAAAAATATCGTTCAAACGAAGTGTCACA
This sequence comes from Psylliodes chrysocephalus, assembly GCA_927349885.1. NCBI lineage: Eukaryota > Metazoa > Arthropoda > Insecta > Coleoptera > Chrysomelidae > Psylliodes > Psylliodes chrysocephalus. The sequence goes on along the minus strand of OV651815.1, from coordinate 19,496,157 downwards.
CTTTACAAAACGTAACAGTTTTTTATCCATTTAGAGGGCGCTAAAAAAATCAACGAAATTAATAGACATATTGTTGAATTCTCCATAAAATTACCATTCAAATGAAGGACAGACACATACTCTGACCAAATGAAAAAATCGTCGGCTTCGGTATGGTTATAACCTCCATTTTTAACATGCCAGAGAATCGATTGACAATAGACGTTACTTTTAGTGTCGCCTTATATAATTTATTATTAATTGAATGATCACATTTTGTCAATTTTGTTTAAAATAAATTTCTGCTGTGTCTACTTTAATAAAAAATTAGTAAGGATAAATAAAACCTTTATTTTAGCTAAAAAAAGTGTAAGTGACCTCTTCTTAGATAAACCCCCTGAGTGTAAACCCTTAGTTGTGATAATCAGAAACCTAGCGGTTCTGTTAATGTCGCATCCTCATCTACGTAGACGTGGACTTTGTAATATACCCTTCCACATAACTTAATATCTTTTAGACTTTAGGGTCTATGATGGTTTAAGCCTTGAATTATCAAACTGATCAAATAAAGCAGAATTAAACGAAGCAATCCTTTAGTTATTTATATTGTTCTGCTGAAAGTTTGTGGGAGTCACTGGAAGTAATCCTGAAGTCAGGTGAAGTCATCTGGAAGTCAGTTGAAGTCATCTGGAAGTCAGGTTAGTCAGTGGAAGTCATTTGGAAGTCATTGGAGTCATGTTTAAATTAGAGGAAGTCATCTGGAAGTCCAAGAAAGTCCATAGAAGTCGGTAGAAGTCCACGGAAAGTAAGTAGAAGGCATGGAAGTTTGGAAGTCCGGTGTACAAAATTTTGGTAGCGGTTTACCCCTCGGAATGTACAGTAAACACTTTATGGAATGTATAGTCAAGACTTTATGGACTCTAACTAATAAGTTACTTTTTATTAAATAAATCAGTTAAAATATGTCAAATTTTTTTTGACAGAATACCCCTCAGCCAGTAATAAATACTCATAATTATTTTTCAAATACCTCAAGCACGTTTCTTAAGGCAACTTCCCTCCGCATAAGGCGTAGCAAAGTTACCAAGCAACGTGCTTTCGGTAACTGAAAAAAAATGATTTCGAATTATTGCTGTCCTTGGGATATTACCACTGATAATTAAGCCTATCTTTTAATTACATACCAATAATGATGCATTTTTATGTCCAAGCATATCCTAACATACCCTTTTTGTTGCTTAACAAAATAATGAGAGAGAAAATACAATCTAAGACACATGACAACGCTGTAAGTTGGGTTGCAGACAACTGAGCTTTGATCACCGGCCTTCATATTGATATGTACGTAGTACAGTAGCTTGGATGCAGGATGCAAAATAATTTAAATAAATCCACTTCTTTGGATTTAAAACATTTTTCTAACTAATGATTTTTTATTACAAATTAATTTTTTTTATAAAGTTGTTTTTCTTAAAAAAAAAAACTATTTAAATCCTCGTTTAAATCATTTAAAATTAGAACCGGGGGACCAAGCGTCTTCGCCGCTTCAAATTTTGAGAAGACGCGCCGCGTGTATCATTTAAATAGTAAATTTTTGCAAATTAAAAGTTTTAGAAGTTTGAAAAAATGTATATAATTGCCTATTGATTGAAAAGTGTGATGATAAACAACGTTAATTTGACAGACAGACAAACATTGCCACTTTAATATGGTAGACCGTAATTGCAATCTTTGACATCTAGGCGATTTTGTTAATTTAAATTTTCGACCAAATGCTATATCTCGGGAACCACAAAAGTAGATACCATGATTTTGGTGTCATTTTGCTTATCTATGAAAAGTGGAAATTAAATCAAAGAAATAAATGGATATGTATACAATAAGAAGAAAAATTATCTTTTGCTTTTGTAATAATAACAGCAATACTGGAAATAGTAGACATCAGAAAGAACCCCGCACAAATCTTATGGAAATTCCCGGTCAAATTGGCTGAAATTTGGATATGTTGTTCGTTTCGGCATCCTGAGCAAAAGTTTCAATGGGCACAAAGCTCAATTTCGCTTATTTTGGCTTCTACGGAGCTCCACGGATTGACCATTATTTACTACTTAAAAAGGCAATCTCCTCGAAAGTTTAGTATTTGCTGGATTAAAAAAGAAGTACCTTCTTATGTTTTTGGGGTCGCTGCATTCAAATCCAATGCCAATATAATAATATTGACAGTTGACAGCTGTCAACTAGCTGTCAAACAACAAGCAATAATTAAAATTGAAAAATTCACATGTAAATATCTGTTTTTGAGGCAGCTAACTTCAAAACTAATGTTAACAACTCAGGAAGCGATAAATGTCCGACGGTGATCTCTATCAGGCGCATGTGCGATTCATTTTACAGGGTTGTCTATTTTTCAAGCTTGTAAGAATCGGACGGGAATCAAGTCATATTTGAACTTTTTACTTATTATAGGTTTCGTTAGAATTATTAAAAAGATACAGCAAATACAATAATTTATGTTAATATATAAAATAGACATACTGTAACCCCCACCACATGTCCACTTAAGTTTTTCATGAACTACATTCTAAATGGCACCAATCCTTTTGCTAAGTACACCCCTATCTTTGTTACTTATTCAAAGGAATAAGTAATATCCACTGCATCAGTTTTTTTGTCTTTTGTTTGACATATCGCACATTATTAATTTTAGTTAATTCCAAAAGCCAATTTTCGAATTCTAAAAACAAAATATATGAATTAACAAAAGAAAATAAGATAAAAAAAAAACAATATACACACCTTCTATATTGCCGAAGTTCAAAGTTTTTTCCTCAAAATCTATTTTGTGTGCCTGTGTTCAATGCTGTCTTAACTGCATAATATTTATAAATGATGCATGGCATCCTTCTAAACATTTATTTGAATGTATATTATATTCATAACAAATAATGTTAGTCTCTGTTCGATTATGAATATTTTTCAGGTGCCTATTCAAATTGCTCTGAAGCGTTAAAAGTTTATTACAATATTTGCAGATAACACTCATTTTAATAAAAATCACCAACAAGAACAAGCACGGTATAAATGGCTCTAAATGGGCACAAATGTAAACGAAAAAATAGTTTTACTTCTCTCTATAAACGAACACGAGAAAACATTTTAATTCTTTTCTTTGACAGAATACAGCACTGTGATACATGACTTATGAGGCAAAGAGATCCGGCATCATTGCAAGATACGCATGCGCACGGTAGGGATCACCGTAGGACTATTATCACAGCTTATACAATACAGCTCCACAACTCCGTGTCGGCGTCTTTGATCTGGCGGTCGAGAACCAAGCAAGACGGAATGGTGCTATCTCTGTTAGATTCGAGGGAAAAGTCGGGCCCGGATTAAACAATTTTTTTATTATTGAAAAAATTGAAAACCTTGGTGTAATAAGGTTGGTTACATGCCATATTAAGTAAGTTTTGGGAAATTAAATTTTTAATTTGTTTTAAATCTGTCAAATATAATTAAAAAAATTATTTAAATATAAATATTACGAAAAATAGCACATCTTTTAGAGGTAAAATAATTTGTATGTGGCTAGTAAAATCCTCGTTAACAAATGTTTTGAGCTAAAACAGTCACTTCACGACAAATTGTGGCTTGGATCCTTTTTACACCAAGGGCTTCAATTGTTAAAGAATTTTGTCACGCTCGTGGATGCAAATCAAGTGGTAACCCGTGTGTCTGGCAAGTGTTACTCTTCGCGCAAAGGGTTTATACCTAGATAAACGAATGCTTCGACTAAGGTCTGGGAACTCTATGGTATTTTGGAATTATAAAGAATTTGTGCTTTTATTTTAACAATATTGGTTATATTTAGATGTATTCTTATTAATTGAAATACAGATTTCTAGAAGTAATACTTTGACAGTTTTTATTAATATACTCGTAATATATTCAATTTTTATCTGACCATACCGAAGTAGGGAATTTTGAAACTTTATAGTAATGTGAAATTTGAATTACAATATTACACGAAATTACATAAGTAGTACTTATTTTAGGTAGGTACTAAATTTGTACTTGGAGAAAGTAATATCGATTTTTACAAGAAAACTTGAAAAGTAAATTAATTTAGTTCCTATTTCTGATGTAAAACTTAAACCAAGAAAACAAATGAATAGTAGTTAGTTCAACAAGGGTGGATATGACGAAGTTTGAGCACGACGTCGTAGGCGGAGTACTCAATCGTCTGATTGTGATATGAACAATCCACTCGATATGGTCAGTATATTTTTTCTACGACCCACTAACGAAAATCTACAAATTTAAAAAAATATTTTAGGTTATTTAGACAAAATAACTAATTTTAAAATAATTTACGAAGTTGACTAATTTATAAAATAAAATAAACATGAAAAATTAATTAGTCCTCGGCCTAGATTCGATCCCTGGCTTTTCGCGTGGAAGGCAGATGCTCTGTCCTCATCTTCACCGAAACTTTCAGGACTTTAATTTTAATACTCGTAATTAAATTAGTATCATGTAGTTTGATTAAAATTTTTTTTTTTAAATGTGGACACAATAAAAACTAAAATGCTATTATTTATCGAGTCTACACAAAAATTTTAATGTATATTTAATATCAATAACTAAAATATATATTGACAATTAGTTTAACAGAATTGTCACTTATTTAAAAATTTTTAAATAATAGGAGTTGGGTGACCAAAATATGAACGTGATATGTAGATTTAATTTTGTTAAAGTGTTCTCACTACCTAAAATGGATATGAAATATATTTGTAGTTGAACGCAATAGCATACTTTTTTGTTTTGTAGCATGTGCATAGATTGGCTAATATCCATGCACAGATTACAAAACGAAGAAGTATGCTATTGCCTTCAATTGAACGAATATATTTCATATCCATTCTAGGTAGTGAGAACACTGCAAAAAAAAATTCTCCAATCACCGTTCATATTTTGATCAACCGACTGCTATTATTTTTAAAATTTTAAATAAATGACAATTCTGTCAAACTAATTGTCAGTATAGTTTTTTAGTTATTGAGATTAAACATACATTAAAATAGGTTATTCTTTTGGAAAACGTTAGCATGGATGACTAAAGGGTATTGGGTTAATTAATTCTAAAAGTGTGGTACAAATGTTATTTTTTGTAGCCAATTTTTCAAAATTATTTTGAAATATCTTTTCAATATTGAATATTAGTTCTACAAATTCATCATTTGACAGTTGCAGATTTCCAAATGTATCTGAATTGGCGTTATCATATGCCTTTAAAAAGCAATAAAAAGAAAAATCATCTAATTCAACGTGATCTTTGTTATATTTAAGACAGGTATCACAGGAGTGGATCCGCAAGGCTTTTATTAAAAGGTAACCACACACATACCTGTTAAATTTTTTCTGTAGCAACTCGTCTTTACAATAATTTAGGGTGTTAATAATTTCATCATAAAATAAAATACAAGGTGTTCCATTTAAAAAACATACATTTTAATTTGCCAGGCAAAAACGTGACACCCTGTATATCCAAAGATATTTTTAAAATATGTAGGTATTTTTCAAATCCATATAACTTTTATTTAAAACTTTTTTGCGTGTCTACAACAAAATAATGAACAATAACGCACTAATGGGACACCCTGTATAAATTATATTTTTAACAATGAAAATTTCTTATAATGTGTTACTTATCGGTTTGGGTCCTTGGGAAAACTAAAGAATGTTTTCTTGCAGGTATAACCCTTATTAAAACAGCTTTTGACTGCACAAACAGAATGATGTCTTTTTTTTCACTCATTCTACTCACAGCTAAAGAGTCACCAAAATAATAACAGTACCTTTAACTCAAACAAAATCAACGAAATTATAGGCTCCACGAAATTATACAATCAACGAAATTATACGCACGACTCAACACCTTACCTAAGTACACTTCTGAACGCCAAAACCATCTTTTCCCTCCGAAGGCGGAGCTTAAGGGATGCGCGACGAAATCGACGCAAACCGTTGCCGCCAAGAGAGTGTTTTAGCTGTATTGTATAAGCTATGCTATTATCGCCTCCTAACAACTCGATATTGACAGTTGACAGCAGTAAACTGTCAAACAGTATGTGACAATCAAAATTGACAAAATTCAGGAGTAAATAGATGACCCCGAGGTTGCTCAGGATGCCGAAACGAACAACATATCCAAATTTCAGCCAATTTGACCGGGAGCCAATTTCCATAAGGTTTGTGCGGGGTTCTTTGAAAGGTTTTAAATAAACAATAAATATCGTTTTATGATGTTCTTCAACATCCCTTTAATCTTAAATGTTTATGCAGTAAGAACTAGATTTCTGCCTTTGATTATTGTATGTGGCTGGAATGCAATTTTGTGACTTACTGATAGAAAACCAGTTTTAATAATTCATTCTGTTTTCTTTCGAACAAAATTGAAAATATAAATAACAATCCTTCTGTTTATACATTTTAACTTCACGCTATTTAAAGATATTTTTTTATTTTGACAGAACAGGTTAATTCTTCAAAGACAACTTATTAGACTTAGGCAACTTCTCATACATTTTCCAATAAATTTTGTTGCCTGCCTTTGTTGTATTATTAATTTTTATTGAATATACTTAATTTTTTTGTATAAGCGATAAAAATATATACTAATAATAAATTAATGTTTTACTTGTTTTACAAACCCGTATACTTTTATTAAAACTAACATATACAGGGTGTCCCGAAATTAGACGGTCATATTTTATCAGCATAATCTACATCCTAAAATAGGAGTAAAAGTTTATATAAACATAGGTCCGAAAACGTTTCTTTTCCGAGATACAGGGTGTTAAAAGTGAAGTCCTGATGACACTCTTTTGTAAATATTTTCTAAACGTTTAAAGATAACAAAGTCAAATTTGACACAAATGCTTACCTTTTTTCGCTCTATTTAATGGACTAAATCCCAGTTTTTGATCATCTTCATAGGTGGGTAAATTAGGGGGGGCTTAGGGTAAAATTTCCCGAAGTTTTTTTTGTTGACAGTTTTTACCATTTTTAACTATAAAATTTGGAAAACCAATGTTTTCTTCATAATAAAGCTACTATTGTAGCATCTCGCTAGGACGCACCATTTTCAAGAAAAAAGCATATGAAAATTTCATGATGTTATTCGAAAATGTAAACAATAATTAGTAGGCCTGTGAAATCAGAAATTTTATTTACTTTGGAAAACCGGTGACTAAAGAAATTTTAGAAAATATTTATAAAAATGTGCCATCAGGTCTTCACTTATAACACCCTGTATCTCGAAAACGAAACGTTTTGGGACCTATGTTTATATGAACTTTTATTCCTATTTTAGTATGTAGATTATGCTGTTAAAATATGACCGTCTAATTTCGGGACACCCTGTATACTTTTTAGTTACGAATTCTATTAAAAATTGTATTGTCAGTATAGGCAGAAATAATCCATTAGTACAAAAGTGAATTGGAGCTGCTCTCGCGCACGGAAAGAATTCAGTGCTATAAAATATTTAAATTATGAGGATGTTTAAAAAAAAAACAAATAAGTTTTTTTAGTTTTGATGATTACATGTGTATTAATTTGTCAAATATTAAGAAAGCGAAATGTTAAAAAATTAAATGTATTAACATGTTTTTTTTTCCAAAGTTAATATATTTTTTTTCTACTGTTAATATATTATCTTTTTACTTCTCATATTTTATCAAAAGTAAAATATCTAAATAGAGGGAAAAATGCTAATCATCGAGTTAATAAATCCGGAACAATTGTTTATTTTCCTAATAATTTAAGGACCTCATCAAAGACTTTATTTACTAACTCTAGAGAAACCTTTAGAAATACTTGGTTATTGTCATATATTTTTCGGGCATTACCTGAATACACCAGTTATTATCTGAGTATTCCTGAGAAGTCTCCCGGTATTTCCAGGAAGCCTCTGGGTATTCCCGGGAATTCTCAGGTATTCCCAGGAATTCTCAGGTATTCCTTATGTCAGGAATTCTTGTGTACACATTTTTTGGATGTGTTTACCCCTCGTGGTCTTTTGATTTAAATCATTTAGTAAAAGGTAAGATTATTTTTGATTTAAATCTATTTTTTATGATTAATGAGAGCTCTTTGGTTTTGGTTCAAACACAGTATCTCAAATTTAAGTATCATAATACCTATGAGATAAATGATCTTAATTATATTACAGGTAGGGAAATCTGAAAATGGACCATCTATTTTACAATGAATTGGGCAAGGTATGAAACAAACAAAGACAAGTGAGTAGGGCATTATCTGTCATGTGGCCTCCTGCATAGTATATGCAACTTCGTATTCACTTCCACTTAAGCTGATTTGGCTTGTATGGTCCGCTTTTCAATTTCCAAATCTGTATATTATAGTGTTACCATAAAGTCAGGTGACTTTGACTCACTGTCAAAATTTAAACCTAGTTTTAATTGTTAAATAAAAGCAAATCCAAATTCGCATTTTCGTCATAATTTAATCTTCAGTTATATTTTAAGAATTATTAAGCAAAAATATCTCAAATGGTCTAATTTTTCAAATAAAAAAGGGGTGTGCAAAGCCACCCGCAGGTAGGTGACTTTGACTCACCCATCATTTTACATTGTTTTCTCTATAATATTACTTGCTGGTTTAAAGCCACCCATCACAGTTGATAGTAAAACGCATTTTATCATTAAAAAAATATTTTTTATTGCTTATGGTAAAGATAACAAAAAATATTACAAACAACAGTATTGTTGGTTGCATACAAACTTTATCACCTTTCAATTTCAATTAGTTTGCAATGAGTTCAATTTTTTATACTACAAAAAGCATAAGCATCCAATTGTCTTTAAAGTGTTTTGGGTAGTTTTAATACCTTACAATTCAACCAGCTTGAGTTTTATTTTAAAAATAGGAGGTATAATTTTTTGTGAACAAAAATAACTATTTACTGATTTGAGCTAGTCACCCATACAGGTCAAAGTTACCCGACTTTACGGTATGTAATTATGTAGGTATGTATTTCAAACTTTTGATTGGCATAATTTATATGATAAAAAATAATTATTTCTAACACATTGCATACAGCAACTCTTGTCAGCATTATTCACACATTCTATTAATGCCTATTACATTCACATTCAATATAGAACATATTTTTACCTTTCATTTTCTTTCAAAATTTCTAGAAGTGATCTTTGAATTTCAGGCCTGCTCAAATTCTCAGACTGGCTCTCAGGTAACTTTATTGAATATGTCAAAGGCTTCTTCTTAGGCCTTTTCAAACTTGGATATGTCTGATCATCCATTTCATCTAGAGATTGTATGTTTTTCCTCGATCTCTGTGATTCTGATTTATTTTCAGGAAGTTTCACAGAATAAGTTATAGAACTACTTGTTGAAGGTTCTATCACTGTGTAAGGTTCAGTACTACTTTTATTGAATTGTTTTTTATTATTTTTATATCCTATTTCTAAAAGAGTTGGACCAACCTTGATATTATTTCCACTACTTTCATCAGAAGAAACTTGTATATTTGGCTTTGAAAATGAAGTTTGATGTGAGTGTATATAAGTGATTAAAAAGTGAATGAGCATGTTTATTATTGTAGATTGCTTTGTATACTTCAATCTCAATGAGTTTAATTCATTCCACAAAGCTGCATTTTCTTGCTTTATCATAGCAAGTTCTTTATCTACTAAGGTATGTTTTCCTTTCAGATTTTTAACATCAGACAAGAGTTCTTCAACTTCTTTTTCATTTTGGTTTACTGTAGCTTTCTGCTTTAGAACTGGGTTTTTTCTTCTAATAAATGGTAAAATTTCAGGAACATCTTTCATAAAACAGGGGTGAGTGAATTCAATTTTGTCTTCAGCATTAGGAACTTTGTGGAAACTATAAAAATTAAGCTGTCGAACAAAACTAGCCATGTTATTATGTTTAAAATAATGTGGTAATAAGTTTTTTATAAACTCCAGTTGATTGTGTATAATAAAACTGTCACCAGTCTCATTCCAACTTATTATATTTTCTGCATCTTTATCATTAACCATTTTCCATAGTTTTTTAATAAATAGAGGAATACTGTTAGTTACAAGTTGGCCCTGTTCTTCTTCGTCAATTTTTTCTTCCATTTCTTAAAAAAGACACCTGCAACAGTTAATAGTAAAATAAAGTTAATATGAAGCTGTTAGTTATTATTTAATCTAATTTTACCTTCGGAAAGAGAAAAAGACTGTATAAATTATGTGTAGGTTAATTTTAGAAAAAGTAATTATATTATAGTCGTTTTTATTTTTATGGTAAACAAGTGATTTTTAACTTTTGACACTTTCCTCATTTTCTGACGTTTATACCACAAAACACATTTTTACTGAACTGACACTGCACTGACATAATGCTTCTTCTTTTTGCGTACAATTACATTAACTACTACCACAGAACTGGAATTTCAGTTATGTGACCAAGGCCCGTATTTGTAAACAAAACTCAGCTGAGTCGGACTTGGGTAAGTCGTCCTTGAACGAAAATCGAAGTTCGGTTATATCGCGTGAATTTAGAGATAGGTAGTAACAAATCCGTAAATGTATATAACAGTTACATATTTACTAATATCCATCTCTAAATTCCAGTCAAACACCAGAACCACCTAGAACTTTAGAGACGTTATAACCGAACTTCGATTTTAGTTCAAGGACGATTTACCCAAGTCCGACTCACGTAAGTTCTGTTTATAAATACGGGCCCATGTTCTGTTTATAAATACGGACCTTTTATATAAAAAGTATTTACAGAATTGCTTATATGTATTAGAAAAGGTATTAAAATAGAAGAAATGAATAGTGTCAGAAATGAAGTTGACATATGACAGTTGACTTGAATTAACTTCATGTTAGTGCAGACAATATGAGAGAAATGATATTTTCCAAAAAATTCGATGGCTAATACATTTTTTGACTTCGATACCTCTTTAAACGTAAGATATAATAACAGTTTTCTAAGTATAAAAGTTTTGTGGAAACACCTTCCTCTTGTTTTGCTTTCAATTAAAAAAAAATTAGATATATTTTTGATGTCAAAACAGATCTTTTTAGTTTGTTTTTGTATACCTTTTTTGATTACTACTTATATTAAATTGCTCATTTGAACAGAGTAGCCAATATTTTACCAGTGTTCATTGAAAAATAGTATATTCCAGAATTTTTTATCTAGGTTAATTTCTCCGTTTGACAAGTTCTATTTTGCGCAATAATTTTACCACTTAAAAACTTAATGCAATTTATTTATTTGCAAATAGATACGTTATAATATAGTCATGTTTTGATTAGTACATATATGTGTTACATTAATAAAAAATATTTTATATAATTCTCATCCATAACTGTAAATAATGAATCGGGACCATCTGTTTAAGAATGGTGACAATATACTTCCACCGGATGATGATGATGAATGTCTGGAGAATGAGGAGGAGTATGATGCCCTCAATGATGAAACTTTTGGGGCCCTAGAAGATTTATCTAGCCTAGATGACTGGGAGCAGCAACATGAACAGTTTGCCGAGATCGCAGAGAGTTCTAAACATTCAGAACACTTAGGTTAGTGGTTTTTTATTGTTTAAAGGTTTTCTTTAAGTTTCAAAAGGATTTCAATAAATACATTTTTCGAAATATACTACCACTGAAATATTCTTAACAAATATAGGTGAATAAATCCCATTTTTAGATTAACTAATGTGTTAACAATATTAACCGAACTTTTTGAGATCATACCAGAGTATGTGAAAAGTAGCTTGAAAATTAATCTGAATGATCTGTCCAATACGGTAAATGTAGTAAAAAAACTTATCAATATTCTACATATAAACAGAGGTTTGACCACCAATTTTAATAATTTGTTGATACTTTTAGAAACTTATAATATTAATAATTACTGTGATATTATAGTTTTGACTGAATGTCATAAATTAGAATCAGTATTGCAGTTTGATATAACGGTATGTATCATATTACAACAATGGTAACTATAACACTTTTGATGGAAGTGTTATCTATTCAAAGCTAAATTTAAACCCAAATTTTGTTAACTATAAACTGCAAAACTCAGGTGTTACTGTAATGGAAATTACATTATCTGTGAAAAATATTATCTATAGGATATTTGCATTATATAGGTCTCCTTCCTCGAGTATAAATGATTTTTTGAATGACTTGGATGTGTTTTTTGAAACTACTGTAAATAGTAATAGTAACATTGATATTTTAATGGGTGATATTAATATAAATCTTCTTAATAGGGACAATGTTGATGTAAATAGATATCTTTCCTCAATGTTTTCGCATGGGTTTGTTCCATTATGTCAGGAAGTCACTAGAGAAGTAAGTAAATCCTGCATTGTCCATATATTTTTAAGAGATAAAAATAAAACCTTTTCTAGAAAAATAGATACATTCATTATAGAACCCGACATAACTGACCATCTACCTCTTATGCTTCACATTTCAGATGATTTTACTCTAAATTCCACAGCATCAAATAGTCAACATGTTTTTAAATGTATTAACAAGAATAAACTAAATTATCTTTTAGGAAAGTTAAGTTTAATTATAGAGAAGTCTAAATTTAAAAAAAAAAACCAAAAATAGTTATAACAAGCTTAAACCATGGATAACAAATGCAATAATAACATCTAGATAGGCAAAAAAGAACTCTTAGGATCAACCCATCTCCAGCAAAGGTTTTGGAATACAGAGAATATAGAAATCACCTTAATACAATAATTAAATCTGCAAAAAATGACTATTACAAAGACAAATTTAATCAGAACTCTCATGATATTTAAAAATTTATAATTTGGTTAAAGAGGCAACAAACAAAAACCTAACTAAAAGTTATATTAGTTGCATAAAAGATGAAAAGAAAAGCAAGATTTTTGAAAAGAATAAAATTTCTGATTTTGTAAATAACTATTTTATTAATATAGGCAGAGAAATGTCCGAAAAAATTAAAAGTCCCTCTAGATCGTTTCAATTTTTAAATAGCCCTCTCTATTCAATGTACTTAAAACTGACAAACCATAATGAAATTATTGAACATATAATGAGTTTAAAAAACTGTTTCTCTCTGGGGTTAGATAAATTGACTACTAAAATTATCAAACAGCTACATATCCATCTCTTAAATCCCTTAGTTCAAATAATTAATTTGATTTTTAAAACAGGAAAAGTACCCACACAGTTTAAAACCTCCGTAGTAACCCCAATTCATAAAGCTGGAGATGAGGATATAGGTAACTATAGACCAATAAGTATCATCTCAAATTCAGCAAAGATATTTGAAAAATGTCTTAAGGTTAGATTACTTGAATTTTTGGAATCTAACAAGCTCTTATCTGAAAATCAGTTTGGTTTTAGGTAGGGATTAAGTAATTCACATGCAATTTATGAACTGGTGTCGAAAGTTATGTGTCATTTAAATAATGGCGATAAATGCATTACTTTGTTTTTGAACTTAGCAAAGGCATTTGATACGGTATCGCATCCCATGCTCCTGTGTTGAATGTTTTTGCAGATTATCTGATGCATAGAACTCAACATATCAGGATTGCAGAGGCTTTAAGCGAACCAAAGATGGTTCAACATGGAGTACCACAGGGTACAGTACTTGGCCCAATTCTTTTTAATATTTATGTTAATTACCTTTGCAACCTTTGATGGTAAGATAATTGCATATGCTGATGACACTGTGGTGGTATTTCATGCGAGGACATGGGAATTGGTGGGTAAAAAAGTAAAGACTGGTTTTGCCAAAATTAAGAACTATCTAGAGACATTCAAATTAACTTTAAATATAATAAAAATCTTATTACATTGCCTTTTCTATAACAATGGCTAACATACCAGTTTTTGATCACATTAGCCTTGACAATGTAGAACAGCCTTTGAAAGAAGTATCCCATATTAAATATTTGGGGGTTGTTCTGGATAAACACCTGAAATGGGATCAACATGTGCTTTACTTAAACAAAAAAATTAGATTTTTTATTCATAAATTTTATATTTTGCGCAATGTTATGGCGAAGAAGTTACTTGTTGAGCCCCTTTTAAGGCATTGCATTGTTGTATGGGGTGGGATGTACAGCTCAAATCTTACTCAACTGAAAGTAGTGCAGAACTACTAACCAACTTTATTCTTTAGAAATTAACAATATAAAAGTACTATATGTCCTTGCAGTGTGTGGTTTTGTGAACATTTTTTGTACTTATTTTGATTTTTGTTGATTCTGTTACTTTCTTCTTATCTCTCATTGTGATAATTGTAATATTTGTGATAATTAAGTATAATAATCTTAGTTTTAGTTTCGATTTTTGTTGGTATAGCTGAAAGGTATAAAACAAACAAAAAATGTAATGCATATATATGCATATATGTGTGAATGTGTATATGTATGTATGTGTATATGTATGTAGGTGTATGTGTTATGTATGGGTATATGTATTTGTGTGAATGTATATATATTATCCAACTAGGTAGGAATAAAAATAGGCGCATACAGGTTTTCTTAAACCTAGGCGCTGTTACAAAGAAAAGTTGTTTAATTTTTTATAATTTAGTTAAAAATCTATTTTGTACAATTTGTACCTTGTGCTTTAGTAAAAAAAATAAAATATCACTATCTGTACATAAGATAGTAGTAGTATTAACTGTTCTGTGGAAAATAAGAACTATTATAATATACAAAGACTTCTCAAAAAAGAATGTTAAATGACTATAGCTTTGTCCCAACATCTCACAAAACCGTAATATTACGGACATCGTCATGCGCAGTAAATAAAAACCTATCAATAAAGCCCAAAGTCAAACGGTTTTTATTTACTGCGCATGACGATGACCGTAATATTACGGTTTTGTGAGATGTTGGGACAAAGCTTATGTATACCTGATACCAGTAGTGCCAAGTAGGTATTAGAAATAAAGTAGCTAAGAAGAAAAGAAGGAAATTTAAAAAATAGAACAAAATATTTAAGGCGTTTATTTTGAAGTCCAATTGTACTTAAATTAAGATATTCATTATTGATAATTTCTGAAGGCAGTGATGAAGGTAATTTTAATTAATTAGTATTTAACAAGTTAACCTCAGTTTTTGGACAATTGCATTAGTTGAATAATCAGTACGTTTAATTAATGCAGTCAAAAAAAAAATGACTCAAACCCTTAGATATCTCAGTTTAAGTATAAATGGACATAGGCCACTTTCAAAATAAACGGCTCATTTATGTCTTTAAATTAATAAAGATAAAATAAAGAATGATCATGGAAGGATAAACCACAAATAAAGGAATGTTTGTTTAAATAAAACTGGATTGGAAGTACAAGAAATTAAAGCCAAAATTAAGAAGGATACAAGAAAATATAAAATAATAAAGGGATAAGTGCACTTCAGTTAAACTAAAAAATACCTGTAAGCAAGTACTTAGATATATGAGAAAGAATGTGAAATGGGGCTAAGGAAAAATCCACATTTAATAAAGGAAATTTGAATGTACAGGTACAAACTCTTTCGAAACATAAATATTTTGATCACCATTATTGTTGCTTACTGGAACAATTTGTTTACTTTTTTAACAATAATTTACACCACTTATAGCAACATATCCTTGCCATGTCTTAAAAACTATTGCATAATTTTGTGTAATCCATTAAAATTAAAAAAATTGGTAAAAAATATTAATACATAATATTGGTACAATAAATAAACATATTTATAGCAAACATATAGATAACATTTTTTGTAAAAATGATAAATTTGCATCAATAAACTTTTATTTTACTACTTGTAAAGCCATATATTTTTAAGAATTGATGTTAGGTGAAAAGTTATGTTAATTTATAAATATTTATAGCCTTCACAATAGAAAAACATCTTTCAATTTAAATACTGCTATCATGTTTACAAACATAAAAATAATTGAAAAGGTAATAAAAACAAGAAATTTAAACAATATTCAAGGTGGAGTATATTTTGTACAATAAACACATTGTTAAACACCTTACTAAAGAATTTTTTCTATTTAAGATTTGCTGAAGTAAAGTTGTGTTTTCTCTAATAAACGAATGTCATTATATCAAATAAAAAATACACTATAAATTGTCCATTACTTATTAAGCAAAATATCACTTTTTTATGTATGTGAGAAATAATAATAATAATGATAAATTGATAAATCGTCTTTATTAATAAATTGTACAAAGAGGCGCAATTTAGCTATAAGCTATTCTTACACTTAATCTAAAAGTACAATATAAAAAGAAACATAAAGCTTTTAATAAAATAATAAAGAAAAATTAGATTTAAACTAATTTTATCAAAAATTAAGTAAATTTCAAAATGATAATAAAGTTCGAAACATAAAACTAGATATGAAATAAAAATTAAAAAAAAAAAAATAGTAGAAACAAAATATAATACAATGGATTAATTTAAATCCAGAATCCAAGGGCACTATATCTAGGAGGATATCAAATAGAAGAGGGAGATTTACCTAACTTGAAGACACTTCAAATCCTACACTTCTTTGAGAAAATAGGATTAGAACAGTTGTTATAGGCATTGAGACATTTCCTTGGTGCATTGGCGACAGAAGGGGGCACAATAGATCTTTTAGGTCGCAGTGTATTAAAGTTTAAAGAATTAAAATTGCTGTGAGAGTAGATTATTCTTTAATTTTTTTTTTTTAAATATGTTGTGGATGATGTATTTGCTTCATTAAGTATTCATTATAAATTTTAACCGATTGGTCGGTAAATGATTTCTGAAACATGGCTGAATTGTGATGAAGAATGTGAAAAAGATTTCTAGAGAGGACATTTAGAGGGTGCAGTGCTGATCACAGATCACTTACTTTTAGAATGGAAACTGCAATGTTAAAATTCTAGACAGTATTGTAGCGCCGGGTGAGCGTTCTTTGAACTATTTGGACGGAAGTGGCGCCATCTCGCGGTCACTTTAGTTAACACAAAACGCGGGAACATTCAAAATTGTCATTCAATATTTAGTTTAAAAGTGGTAGTCAAATTAAGATTTGTTCGTACTAACTCCTTTTTTACGTTTATTGTAGCAATAAAATTATATTTGTTACAATAAAGCAAAACGTGAGTAGCATGAACCAATCCTAACTTGACTACAAGTTGAAATATTTTATTATTTATTAGTTCAAAAAATTAAAAAGCATCATCAACAAGATTAACTTATTAAAATAAAAAACATACAAATAGAATAATTAAATTGGCAGATCCTCAATTCCAAACTCCTGGTCGTATTGATCTCTTATTAGGAGCGGATATATTAGCTCAAAGTTTATTAGATGGTAAAATTGTTGGTCATCCTGGTACTCCAGTTGCTTTGAATACTGCCTTTGGCTACGTATTAACTGGAAAGATTGATCATCCTACTACAACAGTTTCGGCTTTGTTGTGTAATACTTATGAAATATCAGAGTCTCTTGAAGAATCTATGAAGAAATTTTGGGAAGTTGAGGCTGTGCCTCAAGTTGAATGTCTTTCTCCTGAGGATGAGCTGTGTGAAGATCATGTAGAAATTCAACGGGACGTTAAATTGTTTCTTTGCCATTTAGGGAAACTTCACCTACCTTTTTCGGTATTCGAAATTTGGCTATTAATAATTTTTGGCTTTAGAACGTCATTTACTTCGCCAACCCCAAATATATTTAGAGTATTCTGCTTTTATGAAGGAATATTTGGAACTTAATCATATGGAGAAGATTGCGACTGGAGATTTATCTGATCAACAGTATTATATTCCTCATCATGCGGTAATACGTCCTAGTAGTATGTCGACGAAACTCAGAGTGGTATTGAACGCTTCCGCCAGAGTTTCAGATCAAAAAAGTCTCAATGATTTTTTGTTTGTAGGTAGAAAATTGCAGCAAGATATATTAGCTATCTTACTTAACTTTCGACTCCATATGTTTGTGTTTACAGCAGATATACAAAAAATGTATAGACAAATTTTAGTTGAGTCAGCTGATTGCAACTACCAAAAAATTATTTGGAGATTTTCTCCTGACCAATCCTGGCAAGAGTACAGATTATTGACTGTAACGTATGGGGTTACTTCTGCGCCTTATCTATCATTGCGTACGTTATTGAAACTCGCTGAAGATGAAGGTGACCAATATCCTTTAGCTGCTGATATAATTTGCAATGCGATGTACATCGATGATGTTGTTACTGGTAGTTCTTCCATTGAAGACGCTAAAATTCTTCAACAGCAACTTATTTCTTTATTAAAAAAAGGTGGTTTTGAATTAAGAAAATGGTCTAGTAATGATGCGCGACTATTGCAGATATTTTCTGAGGATCATTTATGCACTAATCCATTATCGTTTGAAGAAGAAAGTTTGCTTCACTAAAAATATTGGGCTTGGAATGGAACCCTATGATGGATTGTTTTAGTTTTTCTGTACAGGCACTTGAAAAACCGTGTACCAAACGTAGTATCTTATCTGAGTTGGCTAGAGTGTTCGACCCGTTAGGTTTTCTCTCGCCAGTGACTTTTTTTCACTAAACATTTGATACAGCATTTGTGGTTATCCGGTTTGGATTGGGACCAGATTCCATCTGTCGAAGTTTCTGATATTTGCAACAAATATAAACGAGAACTTTCTTTTCTTTCTCAGTTAAAAATACCTCGTTTAATGCCTGTTTTTAATTGCTCTCAATTGGAACTTCATGTCTTTTGTGACAGTAGTGAGCGTGGATACGCAGCTGTCGCTTATTTTCGTTTATTGGATAATTCCAGTGTTCAGACTTGCTTTGTTTGTGCCAAGTCTAAAGTTTCTCCGACCAAAACATTAAGTATTCCTCGTTTAGAATTGTGTGGGGCAGTTTTGGCCACTAAATTGGTTGCTTTTATTCGAAAAGTTCTATATACCATAATTACCTTCTTTTAAGATTTATGCTTGGACAGACTCTGAAATCGCTTTGTCTTGGATCAAGTCGTCTCCTCACCATTGGAAGACCTTTGTCTCTAATCGGGTGTCTTTTATTCAAAGTATAATTTCCTCTGAATGTTGGCATCAACAACCCTGCTGATATGGCTTCTCGTGGGTCATTCCCTTCTCAAATTTATGAGAATTCGTTCTGGTTTGAGGGTCCTATATTTCTTCGCGACAGAGATTAGTCAGAAAAATTAAATGTTAGAATTTCTGAGCATTTTGGTATACACGAAGAAGAAAAAAAGGTTGTACTGACCACCACCGTTCAAAACAATTCTTTCGAAAAATTATTAAATGATAATTCTTCATTTGTTTTTATAAGACGTGTTGTAGCTTATATTCTTAGATATATTTTTAACCTGAAAAACCCTCAATGTCGTAAACAAGGACTGCTATCTTCTCTTTAATTATATGAAGCATTGATGTGTCTTGTTAAATTTACTCAACATTTTTATTTTTCAGACGAATTTCAAAATAAACAGTTTTCTAAGCATTTCCGAAAGCTAAGTGCTTTTATTGATAATAAAGGCATTATGAGAGTTGGAAGTCGTCTCTCTTATTTGAATTTATCCTATGATAAAAAATTTCCTGCTATTTTATCCCGTCAAAGTAGATTAACGTATTTGTTAATAGAATTCTATCATGAGAAATATTTTCATGCTGGATTGCGCACAGTTCATTATTTGTTAGCTCAACATTTCTGGATTTTGGCCCCTAAACGAACCATTCGTGGTGTTTTATCGAAATGCATTACGTGTTGGAATCAATCTCCAAAAAATTTCCAGCCGATAATGGGAAACTTACCAATTCCTAGGATTTCTCAGGTGAAACCTTTTTTGAATTCGGGAGTTGACTTTGGTGGCCCTTTTAATCTTACCATGAATAGATATCGTGGAGCTAAGTCTTGTAAAGTGTATTTATGTCTTTTTATATGTATGGCCACGAAAGCCTTACATTTGGAACTGGCCTCAGATTTGTCCACAGAAACATTTTTATCTGCCGTACAGCGTTTCATTGCCCGTAGAGGAAGAATTTTAAATTTATATTCAGACTGCGGAACTAATTTTGTAGGTTGTTCCAATCTTCTAAAGCATATGAAAAATGCTGCCAGCTCTGAAAATATTTAATTTCATTTTAATGCAGCTTCAGCTGCACACATGGGAGGTTTGTGGGAAGCAGGTATCAAATATGTCAAAACTCATCTTGTTAGAGTTATTAGGGAACAGATTTTGTCATTTGAAGAGTTAAACAGGGTGATTGTCCAAATTAAATCATATTTAAATTCCAGGCCATTAACCCCCTTAAGTTCTGATCCTAATGATATAAGCGTTTTGACGCCTGGACATTTTTTTAAATTTAGAGCCTCTCTGCTGTTTTCGAACCCGTTAATAATAATCCAATTCCTGCCTCATATTTACAACGGTGGAATTTGATATAAACATTGCATAAAATTTTTTGGAAGCGATGGAGTAATGAATATCTTCATACTTTACATCAGCGTAGTAAATGGAGTTCTTCTGATAATTTAAAACCTGCAGAAATAGACACGATGATTATAATTGAAGAAAATTAACCCCCTAGTAAGTGGCGCTTAGGGAGGATTTTAAAATTGTACCCTGGTAAAGATGGCATATCCAGAGTTGCAGACGTTCGCACCTCAACTGGTATCCTCGAAAGATCTCTAGTTAAGTTGTGTCCTCTACCTATTTATTAATTTAAATAATAAATATTGTATATAGTTATTGCGTGTCGACTTTGGAAAGAAGAAATTCAATTATTATTATTTTTTTTTGAATTAAAACAATGTTCATATTTTTTTGGGTAAATTAAATAATTTAGATTTTAAGTTTTTGTTTGTAAAATGCCAAATAATGCATTTTAGAGGGGGAGTATGTTGAATCCTAATCATTTTAAATCTTTATTTATCATTTCGATAGGTAATTTATTAAACAGCCTCATTAATGTCACTTGTAATTTGAGTTGCCTATTAGTAGATTAAAATCAAAGACATTTTGGGATGTGTTTGATTAAAATATATTTGCGCGAATTTTTGAGACCGACTCACGATTGTAGACTCGTACGGTGAAAAGTCCTTTGAGAAGGTCAGTACGAAATAAACCGTTTGGAAGACCGGTAAAGTTAAATGTGTGCTTCAAAACCGTTCGTCCTTATCAGTAAAATCAGAACAAAACCTGTGGTAGAAAAAAGCCTGGATCATCCCTTGGATACCGGAATAGAGAGCTCTCACGTCACCCCCTTAGATGTAGTTTGGGTAAGTGATTTGGTCTCAAGCGTTTTTTCATAAACTTTTTATTCTTTTTTATTAATTTTTTAACTAGTATTTAATAGAAAAATTTTGAAAGACATACAGTCTTATTTTTCTCTGCCTACTGTTTAGGCTAGCAACTGTTCCTACTTGCGGGAACGTACAAAGTTCATAAATTTTATGAGATACTCGATCATATTTTCGAAGTCCATAAATAAATCTGACACAATAATTTTGTACTTTTTGTATGCGGTTTTGTGTATAAGAATCAATAAAATTTCCTTGGATGACATTTTTTTTTTCACTTTCCAAGACAGACTGTGCCTTATGGAATAAAACTTTTAAAGTCGAAAATTATTTTTTTAATAGGTTTTATACATGCGAGTGGAAATTGAGATTAGAGTCAAACAGAATGCCTAGATTCTTTATGGAATCCGCTATAAAGTTAGTTGATCAAATTTTTATGGAAAAACTTTGACTGAGGTAATTCCATTGTTTTTAGATGTCATTTATTTTTATTGAGCTTAAGATTATGTTTAATTGACAATTTATGAATAAGATCAAGATCTTCATTTAACAACTTGATAATTATTACTATCAATGTTGTAATAAAGTTGGGTGTTATGGGCATACGCTTGTATTTTACAGTTGTGAACTGTTGTCAAGATATCATTGGTATATAAAATAAAAAGCTTAGGTCCTAATATTGAGCCCTGTGGCACACCAGACTTTACGTTTTGTACTGAAGAAATTTTATTATTTAAAAGAACTTTTTTACTATGGTTAGACAAATATGAATGAGATGAATAGAATTTTCAGAAAAATCAAAATATTTTAGTGTGAAACAAAGTAGATTGTGATTGATATAGTATCAAATGCTTTGAAATAGCCCAAAGCAACAAGTCCTGTAATTTGTCTTCTGTTTATACTTTTTACAATATCATCAGTAACTTGACAAAGTGTATTGTAGCCAGTTCAGAAATCAGCCTGGCGTATTTAGTTATCATCAATATAAAGGGAAATTCTATTATAGATACCAAGATACTTCTGGGTGAATATAACCAGAAAAGATTGGAAGCCTGCATCTGCCTGAGCAAGAACAGGCTACATATTGTAACAGGGATCCTTACCAGGCATTGCCTACTAAAAGGACACCTAAGTAAACAGAGTAGTAGAGGATAGTGAGTGCAGATTCTGTGAGGAGGAGGACGAAACCTCCATTCACATCCTAACTGAATGTGTAGCACTCCAGAATCCAAGGGCACTATATCTAGGAGGATATCAAATAGAAGAGGGAGATTTACCTAGCCACTTTAAATCCTACACTTCCTTCAGAAAATAGGATTGTTAGGGTCGTTATAGGCATTGAGACATTTCCTTGGTGCATTGGCGACAGAAGGGGGCACAATAGATCTTTTAGGTTGCAGTGTATTAACACCCCATTCCCAACATAACATATTATAGATAGCCTTTTCAAAAATTTTGGATATCGCAGTCAGAATACTATTAAATGTTGAGATTCTGCAACTTTACAAAGTGGTCTAATTGTTGCAATTTTCCAAGATGTTGGAAAGTAGTTTCTTTGAATACAACAGTTTAGAAGATGTGTAATGTAATTATCAATATGTGGACTACAATACTTCAACATGCAGATTGACACAGCATCAGAACCCATGACATTAGATTGATATTATGGAATAGTTTATTAAATTCTCTGACAGTTATAAAATCAAATGCTAGTTTGTTTCCATGCAAATTAGGTAGTGTTGAATTAATATAATATTCTAATAGGTCATCATCTACTTCATTATCAACAAAAACAGAACAAAAGTACTTATTTATTTCTTCAGAAATAGGTAGGGTTATTTCTTGCTTTCTGGACTGAAGTTTATTTAGACCCTTCCATAAATCCTTGGATTTATCCAGCGCATTTTTAAAGACCAAAAAAATGTATTTAGAGGTCTTGCTATTTGATGATTTATTTTTTTATTCATACTTGTTTATTGAATCTTTGGTATAAAAATTGTATTTGGAATCTCGTGTTAAATGTTTGTTTTTGTTGGTTTTGTTGAGTAATATTTATCCGCGGAAACGCTCGACTTTAGAGACCTAAAAACTATATTTAGATGTCTTGCTATTCAATGATTTTTTATTTATTTTATAGCTAGTAGTGTACTAAATTATTGGTATAAAAATTGTAGTTGTAATTTCGTGCTAAATGTGTTTTTGGTCTCTTTGTTCTCATAGTCGTTTGACGACAAAATACCTGACTTTAAAAAGCCCCAAAAAAAATATTTTAAATCATTGTTCGGCCTTAATTTTTTGATTAATCTATTAACAAAAACCTAATGAATATATGGTATAGAAATTATATTTATAATCGCATTGTAAATGTGTTTGTTTCATCCCCGTCTTTCTGTAGGATTATCTTGTTTTAACTAATAATTTAAATTGAATTAATCCATTTTTTTCAATAAATACATCAATTTTTGTTTATTTCCAAATTATCATGATAATAAAGTCCACCTAAACCAAAGATTTTTCCGAATAACAATATCATTACATTAAGGGACCGCCACGCGGTTTGTCTGCTAGCTTCAGCCTTATCTAGGAAGGTGTTTTTTTACTGTTAAAAAGTTTTCCTGTGTTTGTTGTTCTTTTAAATCAAATTTCCAGTCTTTTAATATCATTGCTCCTAAATATTTGAATTTTCCTATTTGGGTGTTTTATTACTATAGGTAATATTAATAAAATTTTGTTGATGCCTCTAGAGTTAGAGTTTCTAATAATGACTAAATTATCAGGATAAAAATCTACTCTGTGTATAGGACTAAATAGTTTTTGAACTTGAGTGTTAAAATAGTCTAGAAATTTCAAGAATGAAATGCTATTTTATTACCTTAAAAGACAAGTTTTAATTTAACAAATGGTAAAAAAAAATGTGTGGCTGTTTGAATTTTACCACAGGGTGCAAAGTACCAATAGAACAACCCTCTAATTATATGACTTAAATAATAATTTGCTTTTAATATATAATTTTATTAACTATTAATTACTTAATATTAAAATTTAATTAAAAATGTTCTATATATCATCTAGTAAATGTTTGAAACAATTTATATATCACTTACTAGGCAATATTTTAAAGTATTATCAATAAAAAATGTTGATAAAGAGTATACTGTGCATTAAATTATCTAAACATTCTGTCACTGGCTATGCAGTTTAAAAGTAATAAAGGAAATGGTTTAATAAGATTCCTCTATTTAGTATCCTTATCATTTTATGGTGTTGTTATTGTAGCATATTATCTAGAAATACAAAGTGGACCTAGTAATAAACAATTACAAAGTGTGTACTGAATAGGTGGCCTCTCTAGGTACCTGTAAGTTACATAAAAGAATCTTTTATAGAGGCTGATATTTCACATTTTGTTAATTAATTACCGATTTAAAAATATCGGTACATGTTTTATAAATTTCCGTAAATGATAATCAGGTGTCCCATTTTCGAATACAAGCTTCGGAAAGGGTTGAAAAGTACATTGATGTTGAGTAAAATGAGAGGAATTTTAAGAGTAGCTCTTAGGGGTAATACATGGAAAATTAGATTTGCCTTGACAGACATATTTTCCGATCTCAAAATACACTTATTCTTTCGGATTATTCAAGCCAATATGTTTTTCGGGTTAGTGACGATATATGTTTCCTTACAAGATAACGCCCTTATTTTAACGGTATTTAAAATTGAAGAGAAGAGTCAAATGCAACTGCACTTAAAGATAAAATTGAAGGAATTTAAACAAAAACGAAAAAGCAAAGGAAGTTTTGAAAGTTCTGCGTGTTGGTAAACCATTGGGATCAAGACCAATCAAAGTAGTTTTTTTTTTTTCAAATACAAATGCTGTTCTTGAGATTTTGAAGAACAAGAAAAAAAAAATAGAAAATTCTAATATTAAGATAAATAATGTTCAAACGAAGATGCAAAGAAATTTATTTAACATGGTGAGAACAGAGCTTGTCATTAAACTTAAAAAAAAAAAAAAAAACAAATTACATACCATTTAGTTCTTATAGTAACGCTCTTCCGGATTATAACCTTATTGTTGGAAATACTATAAGAAAAATAAAATACCTTGGAATTATAATAGACCATAACTTAAGGTGGGATCAACACATAGAATATACCTTAAAAAAACTGCGTTGTGTATTATATAAATTTAAACAAATATGTTGTATTCTTGATTTTAAACAAAAAATAATATTATACAAGTGTTTAGGGTATAGTGCTATTTGCGTACGTCCTATTCGCGTACGTCCTATTCGCGTACACGGTCAATTTTGTCACATTTGCATACACGAGTTAGATCATCTCTTGAGTCAGGTGACAGTATTACTATATATAGCCCTACTTGCGTACATATACAGTTATACTTAATTTTATTTTTAAAACTTTCCTTCACACTCTTTCCAGGCTTAGGACTGACAGGGATTTGCTGGCCTGTTTAAAAGTTTTTTTGTATTTATTTTAGTTTTTTATTTTTTTTTTCAGTTTTTTTTTAGTTTTTCATTTTTTTTTGTTTTTTAAAAATATCCAAAAAGAATGGTATTTACAGAATATTTACAAAATATTTACAAAATGCCGAGCCCTACAGTCGGTTACTTTAACTTAGTGACGTAAGCTAGAGAAGTTTTAACGTCTTGTTTCTGTATATGCCGCTATTATTTTATTAATTCTAATGTCCAACTTGACGTATTTTGTTTTTCTTCTTTTTCCCTCCAAATTCAATTATTTTCGTTTATAAAGAAAATCACTATTTTCTGCTTCTTCTTTTAAGTATTTAATCAACTGTAAGGCAGGCGGATGTAACTTGTTCCATCCCTCCACGACGTTATTTGTACGATGGAGCTTGTTGCTGCAGTTCCACATATCTGGCGTAATGATACTATTTTCTAGCCACAGATACACGAAATAATCGTAGAATTAAATTTTAAAAGTGTGGAATAGTTTAGGGATTAAATTGGTCTGATTGGACTTTCTTAGAACGTTTTTAAAAGCAGCTAAAGATAGTATGTAGAATTGAAAATAATTATTATGCCATAAAAGGTGTTTTGGAATTCCTTCAACCTTTTGAAATTGAGTCAGAAAATATAAATTTTATAGGATAGCGGAAAGTACCTATAATTTTTTTGTAGGCCTTTGTAAATCGTGGAAATAGTTTATATTTTATTTCTACCTTATTAAGGAAAATGGTACCTATTATTAATAACGGTTGTTTCTGAAACATTACTAAAATTTTCGAAATTTTGTTTTTCTACAAAATAATAAACTATACTATTTAGAAAAAAATTTATTTCTCTTATAATTTTATAAAAAATAACAGGGGAATATTTACATTTCTTGATCTATTAAACAAAACGATAAATTATCTCGACGAATGACACCATGTTCTAGTACGGAAGCTAGCTTTACATTTTTGTTGGTGGTTTCATGGGTTTCATATCAATTTTTTGTAATTGTAGTTTACACGTACATATACCTCTTAACACTTGTTTGCTTTATTAAAAAAGTGTGTTGTTGTGATTTACGTCGAAATAAGTCAAAAACAACTTGAAACCCCATATAAAATCAAAAAGGAGAAACGGAAAAAAATTGAGCCTGTAAATGAACACAACTCAGAAACAAAAATAATAATAATAAAAAAATAAAATTTGATTCTTGTGCAGCTTCATCTATATCATTAACTGTTTTTGGTTTTTTAATGGTTTTTCTTGGTGATGAAAATTCCGATATCTCACGGTTATCGATTCTTTTTTTCTCTCCAGAAATGCGGACGACAGTGTTTTTAGATACTCCTGTGGTTGCAGCAACACGAACATTTACATTTTTAAATGGTATTGAAGGTGAATTAAAGTTTCCTTCTCTTCTCATAAACTCTATAACATTGGCTATTATTTCGCGAGATTGACTGTTAATCACGCGGCCTCTTAATTTGCTATTAAACTCCATACTTAGGTTCTATTAAACTGTAATGAGCAAAAAACACAAACGAAAATAAAAGAAATGTTTTAGCGAAATTTACATCTGACATTTACGTCTGAATGAAATAGTGAAATACTTGATGCGCAGAGTGTACTTTCATTGCGTAAATCCGTCGGGATGCCTGTCAGTAGTGCTTTCTCTGTCTAGCCGTCGAAAGCCTCTAGAAATTTGATGAACTGTCTGTAGAGCGAGTTTTGTTCTTGAGTAGTGCATAAACTACAGAAATTACTTTTCGCTCGTCTGTATTTCTTCCAATGTCCGCATGTATTGTATAAAGTTGAGTAAACTGTTTACTGCAACACTTAAAAGTGCCGTCCATAAAGAAAGTATTCTGGTTTGACACAATCTACTTCCCAATCGATGACGAAAATATTAAAATTCTATCTTCGTAACGATCTTCAGCGACCAGGAAGGAAGATCCATCGTTTAAAAGAAGAGACCTTTCAGGTATTTCGACATCCGATGCACAGTTTGGCTCTTTCGATAGTCCGTTTGCCTTTTGTCTGTGTCGATATAAAGTGGTCTTTACTGAAGACAACATTGGAATATCGCAGACAAAGTCAATTCCACGATCAAAAAGTGGCCTCATTTCTTCACGGTAAATGTTTGAAAAATCTGAGACTGTCAAAATGTTCCTAGATGTTTGTTATATATTTAATAGACCATTTTATATACTGCATAATAAAATAGTCGTTACTATGAAGACTAGTCTTCATAGTCGTTAATGTTTAGTTTCTATGCATTCATATTTTTTGTGACTTAATTCAATTCATGTCAAGATATTTTTTTGTAACGTCAACCCTTTATAATAAAAATATTAATACGCGGGTATTATCATTTCAATCAGTACAAAATAATTTGGCGACGATTGGAAAAAGTACGTAAAATAATCTTCAGTCTAACTAAAAAAACGAGTCCAAAGTATGGCTGAGAAGTTAGCCCCTCTAATAGACGCTCTCAGTGGGTTAATCTCAACTCTCCAGCACCAACAAAGACAAGAGAAGAGTGTTAAAGATGTTCTCCAGACACAAGCCATTTCATTTGAGTCATTTGATGAATCAGCGGAAACCTTTGATACTTATTCTCAACGCTTGCAAAATTTTTTCAAATTAAAAGGATTAAGTAAAAATAATGAAGAAACCAACGAAGCAAAAGTAATGGTTCTTATTAATTGTCTTGGTAGTAGACATTACAAATTGCTATCTAATTTAACATCCCCAGATCTTCCTGCTTCAAAAACTTACGAAGAACTTATGAGCCTTCTAAAAAACCACTTATCTCCTAAAATTAATGTATTGTCAGAACAACATAGATTTTTTTCTCGCATTCAAACTCCAGGAGAATCTATCGCTAGCTATGTTGCCGAACTAAAAGACTTAGTTAAAAATTGTGAATTTAAATCTGAATGCAACAGTATTCAATGCACTAAATCTGTAATCGACATGCTTCTAAGAGCTCAGTTTATAAGAGGTCTCCTCGACACAACAATCCGTGAAAGAATCCTTCAATTGGTCAATGTTTCCCTCGAAAAGGCCATAGAAACAGCATTATCAATCGAAACTGCAAGAATTCAGAACAGGGAACTATATAGAAGTATTCCTTCAACTTCAAATTTAGTCAATCAACTTAATACACAACAAAATGAACGCACTCGATCCAGTAAAACAAATCTTTATTCTACGAACCAGAAACATAAAACCAGATCCGACACAGTCAATTTACAAAAATTAGGACTAGCAGGAATATGCTTACACTGTGGTAAAACAAATCACATAACTTCAAAGTGCCTTTCAGTAAACAAACTTCAATGCAAAAGTTGCAAAAAACAAGGTCACATCGATAAAGTATGTATAACCAGTCTTTTAAAATACCGACAGTCTGTTCAAAACATTGATTTCGATTCCGATAGTGATGATACCGAAGATTTTTCAATTAATCAAATTATCGACGTTTTCTCTGGATCTGCATCTGTGTTTGAGCCAAAAATGTTTATTGAATTAAATATTCAAGGTAAACCCTTCCAATTTGAATGTGATACGGGAAGTCCTGTCAGCATTATTTCTCAAAAAGATTATCATCGATTGCAATTGGACATTCCCATTCAAAAAACTGAAGTTTACTTTAGATCGTATACGCAACATCTATTCAAGCCAATAGGCTCTGCCAGAGTTCAAGTTACATATAATCACAAAACTATCACGGCGGATCTGTACATCGTTTCAAATTATGGTACTGCTATTATTGGAAGAAGATGGATAAGAGAACTAGAAGTAGATTTGTATAGCATTTCATCAGTCTCATCTACACCACCTTCCCTCATAAATATTTTAAGTCAATTTCAAGATATCTTTAAACCAGTAGTTGGCGCTGTTCCAAATTTCAAAAGTACACTAAAACTTCGTTCTGATGCTAAACCAGTCTTTTTAAAACCTCGAAGAGTACCTTATGCACTTCAGGAAGAAGTTGACAAAGAACTTGATTCCTTGGAACAAGAAGGTATAATTACGAAAGTTGATTATTCAGAGTGGGGTACTCCTTTAGTCATAATACCTAAAAAAGATGGTAAAGTTCGAATTTGTGCCGACTATAAAGTTACTGTTAATAGTCAACTTCAAGATAATCGCTACCCTATACCCAGAATAGAAGATATTTTCAATAAAATGGAAAATGGAGTATACTTCTGTATCTTAGATATCTATAAAGCTTATTTACACATTCAAGTTGATAACGAAAGCTCAAAAATTCAAGCCCTGTCAACACATCGAGGTACCTATTTAGCCAATAGATTATATTTTGGAATCAAAACAGCACCCAATGAATTTCACAAAATATTAGACCAGATTTTTCATGATTTAGAAGGAACGACCCTGTATTTCGATGACATACTGGTCCAGGGTTCGTCTATATCTCAATGTACACTTCGACTAATTAAGGTATTGGAAAGACTACGCAAATACAACCTTCACCTTAATAAAAATAAGTGTAAGTTTTTCGAAAAAAAGATAGAATATTTGGGTCACACTATATCTAGTAGAGGCCTACAGAAGTCAAACGATAAAATTCAAGCAGTCCAGAATGCACCCCGGCCCAAAAATCAAGAAGAAGTTCAACAGTTTTTAGGACTAATAATGTACTATTCTAAGTTTATTCCAGATGCTTCAACTGTTCTTTATCCTTTAAACCGCTTGCTCAGAAAAAATGTTCCCTTTAAATGGAATAAATCCTGTGAACAAGCCTTTCTTCAAGCTAAGTCTGAAATTGCAAGTGATCGGGTGTTAATACCATTTAATCCAGACCTAAATGTCATCTTGGCAACAGATGCGAGTCCATATGGATTGGCAGGAGTTTTATCTCATCGATTCCAAGATGGTACAGAAAGGCCAATAGCTTTTATATCCAGATCTTTAACTAAAGCCGAACAGAATTACAGTCAGCTAGACAAAGAAGCTACTGCAATATACTGGGCTTGTAAAAGACTATTTCATTATATCTACGGACGTAAATTTACGCTAATTGTTGACAATAAACCACTTTTTACAATTTTAAATCCGCAAAGACAACTACCAACCTTATCAGCAACTAGAATGTTACGTTATGCGCAGTTTTTAGCTGGATTCAACTATGACATCGAATGTAGGAAGTCATCAGAACATTCAAACGCAGATTATTTTTCAAGAAACCCTTTAAAATTAACTCCAGAAGAAGAAAAATATATCGATAGCGTATATTTAACAAATATTGATCTATTTTATAAAATAAGTACAGATACTATAACCGCTGAACGTATAATAGAAGAAACAAAACATGATCCTGAATTATCTAGACTCAAAGAAGAATTACTTCAAGGAAGTAGAAGAGATCCTGAGTTATCTCTACAAGATGGTATACTTTTCAGAGGTCACCGTGTTATTATACCAAAGTGCTTGCAACCATCTATTCTACAAGAACTACACTCTACGCATTTAGGAATCGTTAAGATGAAAGCACTGGCCCGGAACTATTGTTATTGGAAAAACATTGACTCTGATATTGAAAATTTAGTTAAAAGTTGTTTAGCATGTAGTAACGTTCAAAAAGATCCAACAAAATCACCCATACACCATTGGGAATGTCCTGAAAGAAACTGGCAAAGAGTACACATGGATTACGCAGGTCCATTTTTAGGACACTACTTTTTGATTGTTGTTGACGCCAAATCTAAATGGCCAGAGATCATGATGATGAAAAGTGCTCCAACGACCAAAAATACTATTTATTATCTCAGAGAGATTTTTAGTCGTATGGGTCTACCTGAAATGTTGGTGAGTGACAATGCTTCAATATTCAAATCTAAAGAGTTCGCAGATTTTTGTATAAGAAATGGGATAAGTCAGAGATTCATTGCACCAGGCCATCCATCTACAAACGGGCAAGCAGAAAGATACTGTCAGACACTTAAGGCAAAACTTATACGAATGATGCACGAACCAGGAGATCTTCATGAAAAATTATGCAGAATATTGTTTAGGTACCGGGTTACACCATTATCATCAGGAAAGTCACCATCTGAAAATTTATTTGGAAGAAATATTAGGACGAAATTAGATTTGCTACGGCATAAATCAAAGGAAAACAACAGTATACTAATAGATTTAAAAAAAGCCTTCAATGTAGGTGACCGGGTACAATCTAGAAACTATACAACACCCATTAAGTGGAAGTATGGCATAGTAATTCAACGTTTAGGTCGACTACATTATCTAGTGGAACTAGATGATGGATATAAAATTAAACGTCATTATGACCAACTTCGTCCCAGCAATGTTTACCATTCTAATATTTTTTCAAATACTAGTGAGCATAATGATATTGATGATACAGTGGTATCAAACGAATTAAGTGTACCCTTGGAATCTAAAGATCACGAGAAGAATGTTGACCATCGAAAAGAAACTAGCCAGACTGAAATAACTGACCTGACTCGAGACCTTGAATATGAACCAATTCATAAAGAAAACCCCGATCCACGTCTTCAAGAGAATCAAGAAAAGCAAATACCGTCACATCCGTCCAAACCACCGGAGGTTTTGAGGAGATCCACTAGAACCCGTAATCCCATTCAAAGATTAACCTATTGAATGTCTCAGAAATTACAAGGGGGAGAATTGTTATATATTTAATAGACCATTTTATATACTGCATAATAAAATAGTCGTTACTATGAAGACTAGTCTTCATAGTCGTTAATGTTTAGTTTCTATGCATTCATATTTTTTGTGACTTAATTCAATTCATGTCAAGATATTTTTTTGTAACGTCAACCCTTTATAATAAAAATATTAATACGCGGGTATTATCATTTCAATCAGTACAAAATAATGTTAGGGGTATCTTTAGCGAAAACAGCGGAAATTCAGTTTTTTTTGGCGTTTGGTCAGTGATGAAAAATATTGCAAAACGTGTCCGAAGTCACCCCAGTTGACAGTAACCTAGCAGCAAATGGAGAACAAATTGTAGAAATTTTTGCAAATTACTTTGGTACAGTATACACTGACTCTTCTCATATAAACAGGAATAATGATAGTAATTTGGCCACATTTATTAACCCTTTCGCGGACACTTGAAAATGTGTGGGTCTGCTCAAAAACGCACTATCAAAATTCACTTTAGTATAATAATTTAGATTTGATGATAAATAAAATTAGCAGTAATTCTCAATTTTGATGTAATTTATAAATCCGTCTAGTTCAGACAATATGGTCCGGACCTGACCCCTGTAGTGTCTGTGCTTAGTACCAATACAATTTTTTAGATATTGGCTTTGCAAATATCGGGGTGGCGTCTCTTGGATAAGTCATCAACTACATATTATAGATTGAAGGCGACCCAGAGAAACTCATCTTAGTGACGTCATCTACTATATGGTGTAGGCTGGAGACGGTCTAGAGTAAACTCTCTTGGTGACGTCATGAACTACATGGTTTAGGCTTGCTGACGAGTCGAGAGATGGTTCACTGATTCGGGTATATGCACACTGGGTCTAGTGATGCCTAAATGCTGTGAGCAACCCACTCTCCCCCATTTGTCAATAACATATACAGATGGACCAGACCTTTATATCAATCACTGTTACACAAAAACATTACAATTAGATACATAAACATTTCATGTTCTTCTCCAAATGTGCTGTTCTCCTTTTAAGTGTTGCTCCTGTAACATTTTTTGGATTATCTCGCCTGTTCGCCAGAAGGGTTCCAATTCAATGTGTATTTTTTCTGTTGTAATAATTGTCCATAAATACGTGATGACCTTTATTCAAATATGGATCCAGTAGGCGAAGGACTAATGAGTGTAATTTTGGAGGACCATGAGCATCTTCATCTACGACGGTTTTACCCTGAAATATTTCAACATTCAGCACATAACCGTCAGAGTTACATATTTCGTAAAACTTTATGCCGTATTTAGCCCTCTTACTTTTCTTCTTTGAAAATTTGATACCAAGCAACTGACTAATTGTTCCACTTTATGTAAACGACCTTCGTTTCTGTTCCCTATTTTGCAGCTCAAACATCGCAAGATTTGCTCAAACCATCTTCCACTAATTGCACAAAATATTGGATGGTGAAAAAGTGAATCATAGGAAAACATTTTTCTTACAGATGGAAAATGTACTTGTCCTTGCAACATACAAAGCCTGCATTCAAAATGTTCCAAGAAGTTTTTCTACTGCATCTCCTTTGTGGTCTTATTTCTCTTGTGAAATTCCTTCCATAACT
Organism: Psylliodes chrysocephalus; assembly: GCA_927349885.1. NCBI lineage: Eukaryota > Metazoa > Arthropoda > Insecta > Coleoptera > Chrysomelidae > Psylliodes > Psylliodes chrysocephalus. Next base: position 19,462,054 of record OV651815.1, on the reverse strand, counting down.
ATTGGTAGACTGTAGTATTAGATTTGTTACTTGTTCGGTCCACAGCATTTAATATTTCAGTGGGAGTACTGGTAGGTATATCAACTTTCACGCCAGTTGAATTTATATCAAAATTAAATTCAAGAATAACTCTCGTATTTTCAAGCCAATCTTTTTCAACTTCGTCATCGCTACTTTCAATATTTTCATTGTCTTCTGAAGATTTACTTGTGTTTTCATCTGATATTTCATCTAAATTGTCGCTATTATTTTCCTCTGGAGCAAATTCATCTGAATTACCGCCACTTTCAGATATTTCTGCCTCATCTGTCTCGACTTTATTCAAACGCATTTCTTCACACGATTCCATTATACAATTTTACGAAAACAGTAGCTAATTCCAATAAAAGCAACTCTATACATTCTTTATAATGGGACACGTCTTCATATGAATCGGTAAATAGGTACACTTAACGACGGTCGCAACCGTCTTGGTTCTAACGTTCAGAATAATGTGGACGGCTGTGACCATCATGTCCCAAACAAGGATTTAATTAATGACGGTCACAGCAGTCTTGTCCGCGAAACGGTTAACATTCCCTCTCCATCGTTTTCTATTGAGTTGATTTTTTGATAAAATATCTAAACTTTCTAATAAAAATAGTGTAAGACCCTACGGGATTCCAAATATATTTCTAAAAAACTGCCTTTTTTCCCTTACACCAGCTATTTACATTTTATTTAAGCAATCTATAGATAGATACTGGTTTTTTTCCCGTTATCTGGAAACACAGTTTTGTTGTCCCAATTTTTAAATCAGGAAGAACGGACTGAAATAAATAATTATAGAAGCGTAAGTATTCAATCTTCTTTACCCAAATTAATGGAGAGCTTAATTTTTGACCAGCCTAATTTTTACTGCAAGGAACTTTTGATCAATAACCTTCTGTCAAAAAAATCTATAGTTACAAATCTATTGTTATACGAACAAAATATATTAAATGTTTTAGAAGCTAAAGGACAAGTTGACTGTTTGCACATATTTTGCAAAAGCGTTTGACAGGGTTGTGTATAAAATATTGTTAACGAAACTAGAATCGTTTGGTATACCATCTTAGCTCGTGAAATGGTTTACAACTTTTTTGACAGGTCGAAGTCGGCAAGTTAAAATCGGTAGTAATATATCAAGATTAATTAGGGTTTCCTTAGGTGTACCACAGGGCTCTCATTGTTCACCACTTTTATTTAATTAATTTATTATCGATATAGTAGAATGCTTTAAACATTGTGAGTTCTTAATGTTCGCGGATGACCTAAAGTTGTATAGACCAATTTACTCATCTAACGATTAAGCCTTCATTTAGAATGATCTCGACAAATTAGTTAAATGGTGCGACCTTAATAACATACAGTTGTATGTTAATAAATGTAGCTTTATAAGTTTTTTAAAGGGAGCAAAAAGTGCAACTCACAATATTACATTTATGATAAGCCACTATTTCGGGTTAACTCAGTCAAAGATTTACTCAATAAAATCATCCCAATGCTTAGGGTTAATATTGCGTAACTGTTCTGATTTCTCTCTAGAAGTCATAAAAAGAGTTTATCAAACATTGGTTGTACCTCAGTTGGAGTATGCTTTTATAATTTGGTCGCCACAATATCATATAGTCTAGCAGTGGAAAGAATTCAAAATAAATTTCTAAGATACTGTGCCTTCAAATTAAATATTCAGGTAATTATAATTATACAAGGATTTTAAATTAAATGATTATGAGCCGACTTAAGTACAGGAGACTTATATCATATTTACATTTTATCTATATTATTAAATGGTCTAGTCATATGCCCTGGAACTCTTAGAAATGATTTCTTTCAATATTACTAATAGAGTCCTTAGGCAATTAAATATGTTCCATTTCACAATACAAACTATGGCATGCATTTACCTATTGAAAGAACATCGAGTGTAATAAATCAATTGAATCTTTAGGTTACAGACATTTCTTTTAATAAATTTAAGGCAATCTGTACGAACACACTTGTTATGTTTTCAGTTGGTGTAAGGGAATAAAACTACTAAACTTGTAAGCACGTTTTTATTTCCCTCCTTAGCACGAATATCACAGAATTGCATCACATTATTACTATATATTATATACCCGTCATTCACGCCATTACCGCAGTTCGGTACAGTTTTTGACAGACACCAGAGACAACACGAGACGGTTAACTTCATAGCAAAAATTGATTGACATTTAGGTATAGTAGTCATCAGGGTCAGCTGGTATTTTATCTTTGTCATGTACATTATTTCCTTATAACGTTATCTTGTTCTCATAAGCTAAAAGATAGGGTAGATGTCGCTGGTAACGTTCCAGCAATGTTGCCGTTATGAACATTTTCCAAATTTGTTTCTTTTACATTTAAATAATAATGATCTTATTTATCTATAAGTAATACTTATATTGGACTTTTAATTTCTTTGTATATAATATATATAATAAAAGATGTGTTTTAAGAAATATATAGCAGGATTGTGTACAAAGATCAAAAATAAAAAGTCAATAGCACTAGAAGAAAGTAAGTTTGGCATCACAGCACGAGCATTTCACTTTGACGTCTGCCAGATTGACGTATTTCTAACCTATCATTTTATCTACTTGTCCAATTTTTTGTTTCTATGTTTGGTGACTTTGATGTCGTTTTACTTCATTTTTTTGGTTGTTTTTCATTCATTATTAGCTACGTTTTAAATTTGTTAGTAGTGTTTTCCCAGGTGAATGACATTTTTATCGTGGTGTTTTCATATTAGGTAGTTTTAAGTTTGTTTACAAACCCGAAGGAACTAACAATGCCCGGATCACGCCGGGATTTTGTTTAATTTCCTTACAGTATTTCAATTTTATTGTAGAACCTTTGTGGTGTGAATGTTTATTATTGTTTAATACAGAATATATCTTATTATTGAAATCATACTTCGTTTTATTTTCCTTTTTATTTTGTGTGCCTAAAAAAAATTATTTTTTTTCTGATTTGATGTGCTAGTAAATGTGAATTACATATTTATTCACATTTCAGTGCATCAAATCAGAAAAAAAAATCATAAAAATAATAGATAAAGTGGATCTACATATTTGAATTTCCCGCGGTTCTTCTTTTTTTAAAGAAAAATTATAAATTTACTGGTTGCTTATAAAGAAAAACGTCACTATTAAAACAAGGTTTACCTGCGCCATCGGCCTTATCTTCCAGTCCAATCGCCCAGTCAATTCTTGGTGAAAAGCAAAATTGCATTGAGTTAACCGTCTCATTAGTTGTCTCTGCAGACACGTTCGGAGTCTGCGAGAAGAAGGTCGTGTGACTTGTTCTTCTACCAGTGCAGTGGTCTTGTACCACGCATATCCCAATCTTTCCGAAAGTAGTAGGTTTACAGTGGGAACTATGAATTACAATACATCACAACACTAAAACTTATTTGACTTAATTTTAACTTTTTTTTCTCTTGTATTTTTAAATTTACAATTATCTGTATCATTTATATGTGTTTTGCTTTGTAATAGGGTTGATCTCGTTTAAATAAATAATTAAATAAAATAAACCCTTTATCCACTTGCAGCTTTAAAGCCTTTGGTTTTTCCGAAGCCTAGTTCTATTAGTTAATCATTTAGTGAATACGACTTGCATGAAAATATGGGCAACGAATACCATTAATTTCGGTTATGGAAAATCGAATTTTCTATATGCTATTCCCAGAAGCCACTCGTAAATTTCCTTGCATTCTACTCAAGATCGATGTACTTTTCACCCCTTGAGGCTTGTACGCGGAAATGGGGCGCCTAAACCTGTCACTATCTGACGGAAGAGCAGCTATTTATTGTCAAAAGGAACTAAAATTTAAAGAAATAAAAATAATAACAGAATTGTCAGTTAGTGAAGAATTTGAAGTAAGCAGCAAGTGAATGTTTTATAGAAAGAGTCTTGCAGTTTACAGACCTGGAAATGGTGACTTTTATGAGTTTTTAAATAATCCTGAATAGCTTTTAACGTATGTTTACAATTATAATAAATTAGTGTTTATTTTAGGCGATTTTAACATAGATTTAATCGAAAATACAACCCAGAAAAAAGGATTTTCTAAGTTTACTTGATTCATTTAACTTTAAAATATTAATAAAAGAACCGATGTGTATTACAATAAACAGAAAAAATTGCTTAGATAATATTTTATTAATCTATAAGGGTAATTGCTCAGCAATGGTGATTGATTGTTCGGATTATACTGCTCAAGTAATAACATGTCAGTTAAGTGATAATGTTAATAAGGTTTATCACAATTATCATAGATATTTTAGAGAGGAAAACATACAAAAATTCCTTTTAGATCTAAACAAGACTAACTGGGAAGAGATAGTCAATGTAATCAGCCAATGGGACTTATTCATTAATATACGAGGATATATCAGTATATAACGAGACTGGTGCTATAACTTCTTTCAGAGGTAACATTTTATAACCCAAAAAATGAGACATGAAAGCCTTATATTTAATGTACTACCCCGCAAGTAGGCTTTGATTTAACTTTTGACATTTGTTACAAATTAATTATTGAATTGTCAGTGTTTTGCGTACCCATCGAAAAATGAAAGTGGAGCAAAGATACGCGATAAAATTTTGTGTTCGATTGGGTAAAACACCAACTGAAACTTTTGAAATAATTAAAGGTGCATATCTAGATAATAGTTTATCACGATGGTGTTTGAGTGGCATAAAAAGTTTAAAGACGGTTGTGAATCAGTTGAAGATGAACCTCGTCCCGGTCGACCACAAACTGCGAGAAATGACACAAAAATTGCAGAAATTAACGACTTGATACAAAATGATCGCCGGATTGGCATAAAACGAATTTCTGACAATGTTAATTTGTCTTACGGTACCACTCAAAAAATTCATGAAGATTTAGATTACCGGAAGATCGCGGCAAGATGGATTCCAAAAGTGATGACCGATGAACAAAAAGCGAATCGAGTGACAATTTGTCAGCAGTGGAAAAGGCAATTGCAACGTAACCCACAGTTTTTAAATAATGTGGTTACATGTGACGAAAGTTGGTTTTATCATTACGATCCTGAATTGAAGTCTCAAAGTATGCAATGGAAGCATAAAGGCAGCCCAAGACCGCAGAAGGCCAAAACTGCTAAAAGCGCTGGTAAAGTGATGCACCTGATTTTTTTTGATAAATTTGGCGTTATTTACGATCACATTGTACCTAGAGGATATACAGTAACAGGGGAGTACTATTCTAATGTACTTCGAGGACCCTTAAAGGCAAAATTAAAGAAAAAAAGGCCGCTTTATCAGGACTTTGGCTGGACGCTGCATCACGACAATGCTCCGGCTCATAGATCAATGATTTGTCAACGAACAATTGAAGAATTAGGGGTTGAAATTATGGTTCATCCCCCCTACTCTCCTGACCTTGCTCCATGTGACTTCCATTTGTTTCCTGAAGTCAAAAAAGAATTGAGAGGTAGAAGATTTGAGTCGGATTTAGAGCTCAACAACGCTGTGATGGGTATAATAAACAGACTATCAAAAAATGGTTTCTCAGAAGTTTATGATAAGTGGATAAAGCGATGGAATAAGTGTATTTAACAGAATGGAGAGTACTTCGAAGGATAGTTGTTGAATTTTTTTAAATAAATGTTTCGTTGTTATACTATAGCACCAGTCTCGTTATTTTCTGATACATCCTCGTATATTTAGAGCAGTTTAATTAAATTATGTTATTGTAAGAAAAACACGCAACAAATATCAGCTAACACAAGATATTAATATGTAAAGCTAGCTTGATATAGTACTAATTTTAGCTAATAACAATGACATGTATATGGTTCAATACAAATTATTAAAGAAACAATATGATGAGTTATTACAGGTGAATAAGAAAAATCTTCAATTGGGGAGCCTGAGATAAATAGGGGGGGGGGGGTTATCTTGTTTTGGTACAAAAGATATGTTATTCTCGGTGAAGACAATTTTGAGTTACTCTTGCATAATTGCAGGATGCTTAGTCGGACAAAAACATTATCACCCGTATGCATGGTCGATCGCCAGAGATTCATTCCGGCGTATCGCCAGCGATCTAGCGATCCGCTGGCGAAAGCCCTAAAAGGTGGCGACCCGCTCGCGATTGTCACCGGCATGTCATTTCTTGCAAGTTTTCATGTTCTTTAATAGGGATTACCACTGGCATCTCTCGCATTTTATTAATAATATAATAATAATAATATAATAATAATAATAATAATAATAAGTTTATTGCTTATAAACCTAAGTTACAGCAAGAGTTAAGGTTTTATAATATATACAAAAAAAAAAAAAATTCAAAACAAAATTGTAATAAACAAAAGTAACAATAGGTCAAGTAGTAGCTAATGCTCACTAATGCTGATCGTAGGACGACCATAAAGAAATTTATGCGATATAAATAAAAAAAAAATAATAAAAATAAAAAAAAAATTAGTTACATATCGACCAGCACCCGTGAACCCTATTACTGAAAGTTTACTTAATTATAATTTATTCATTTAAAATAAATGATCTTAATTTTAAAACATTGCATATATAAGAAAATATACACCATGCATCTGGTTCGGTTATATTTTCTAATGCATAGATTAAAGCCTCCAGATCGTTTAAACAATTTGTTTTCGGTTTCATAACATTATATATTGGACAATCGAACAAGATATGTGTAAGAGATTCATTTACATTTATGTTACATATCGTGCAAACATTATTGGGATCTATTACATATATATTATTATTAAGTGTTAATTTTAACCGAAATTTTTTAGTTAATCGGAGCTATGCAAGTGTTCGTGTAACTTGTATGAGCAGTTTTAGAAGTAAATATTTTTGGGGAATTTTATCAGTGGAAAAAGCTGTATATATAAGGACAAAAACTGACAGCGTGTAATTCCTATAATATCAAAATTGTAAAGTTTATTGTAATAAGCAGTTAGTAACTTGTTTTTGTTTAGTTTTAGGTTTATCGCATTTTATTATTGATTCATTTCTTAAAACTCAAAAAACAATGAACGAAAATTAAATCAGGAGTCCCACAGGAATAAATTTTAGGTCCTCTTTTATTTATAATTTTTATAAATGATAATAGTCGCTAATATCGAGAATATTAAAACTTGTTATCGTGTTAAACTAAATCAATATTATTTCGAATACACCCTCACACATTGAAACAAAAAGATGGGGTTTATGGTATTTTAGACATTTTAAACTGTTTGTTATCGTCCCCATGTGTTTTTTAATGTTTTTAAATTTTGACTGCACCCGAAGATGGAAACGAAGTTTTCCGAAACATGTGTAGTGTTGTGCTAACGATATTAAATAAAATTTATGACCGAATACACCAAAGAAATTTTTATTCATATAAAACTTTAATGTATGCCGACGACCTAAAATTATTGCTTGAAATCAATTCTGTTAACCATTGCTTGGGACTTCAAAAGTGTTTGTCCGACATTGCGAAGTGGTGTCTCAATAATTCACACTCTCTAAATCCTATAATTTTTGATTATAAACTACAGAACGTTGTTCTAAATCGACCCGAATTTATAAGAGATATCGGAGTTTATTTTGATCCTGAACTAACATCCGTTAAACACATTGAAAGAATGTTATCTGCTGCTAACAGGAACTTAGTTGTATGAAGCTATAAGGAATTCCGAGACATATTCACCTTAAAAATTCTATATATTAGCTTTGTACGGTCAAAACTTGAATACTGTTTTGTTGTTTGGAATCCCGTGCATAACATTTACACTGATTTATACTTTATACTGATTTATTTAAAAAAATCATGATTTACTAATATCTTGTGATATGCAGAAATTTCCAACAGGTACTCCTGCTTTATAACCTTTTAAATGGCTCAGTCGACAGTATTGATTTGTTAAATTACGTTAATCTAACAATCTCCGAGTTGGTTTAAGAGTTTACTTAAGTTTATATGACAGCTTCTAGAACTAATGCTTTGAACTCATCTCTAATGTATCAATCTAATCAGAAATAACATAAAATTCAAGACAGCTTGGATATTTTTGCATGTAACAAATATATGATTAAAAATGTTTTTTCTTTAACAATGTAAAAAAAATGATGTAAAGCATGCACAATGTGGACTATCATTTTTTTTAATTCTGTGTTCGGTCAGTTTTTTCCTGGATGTTTACATTGTATTCTATAGGTTTTTAACAATTTTGTATTTGTATTATTATTCTAATGTTTTGTCTTTCCCACCCAGTAAATGGTGATTACTGTTGGGTGGTGTAACCAATAAATAAATAAATAAAGTCTGTATATTCTTCTAGTCGAAATTGCACGCTATACGAATTTAGCTTTTTCTTTATATTTTACATTGTTTGGGCACTCTACTAAAGGGTGTCTCAGAAATATTTTTGTTTATCAATATATGCGCTGGCGCAATAGGCACATTCTTGAGAAATAGTGATATACAGTGATAAGTTTTAGTTGCAATGGAGCGATTTACGGGACAACAACGTACTTTTTGTATTCGTGCGTTTTATAAAAACAATGATTTTTATGTTCTTGTACGTCGTTTAATTAATTTAATTATATATTGGTTAAGAAGTTTGAGAGTACTTATTACATTTGCACCTATGTTTCATTCTTGCTATGTTATAATGATTTCTGTACAAATGACGTACAAGAATATAGGAATCATTGTTTTTATAAAACACACGAATAAAAAAAAAATCACGTTGCAGTCCCGTAAATTGCTCCATTCCAACTAAAACTTAACACTGTCTACCACCGTTTGCCAACTGCCTTACTTCTCGGGAATGTGCCTATTGCGCCAGCGAACGGATTAATAAACGAAAATATTTCTGAGACCACCTCTATATTGTTTGTATAAAACCATTGTTTACATTAACTATCTCCTATTTGAAAATTATAGAATATGGAAATTTTGTTATGATTTAAAATAGATTGTAAACATGTAATATTTTATTTTTTTTGTTTTTTTCAGAAAACTCCATATCACAACTAGTTCTAGATGATTCTGAAAACCGTATCACTTCCTTTTCCGATTCTGTGTGGTCCTATACTCCTACCAGCAAAAATGGAGATATTTTTAATAGTTCTATTATTTCTTCTTTGCAAAAAGCATCTAAAGCTTTCGTAAGTAAGGTTTTTTTTAATGTAAAGTATATACAACAGTATACAAAGTTCAATTATTAATTATTATTACGACTACTATGAGAGTATTTTTGTAAGAGTTCTACTTTTAAGTTTTCTGATTTACTATGTCAAGAGTCAAATAGTATGTAAAAATTCTTAGTATTTAATAAAACACAAAATAAACTAAATCTACAGTGTAGGAGAAGTGAATTTGTTTTTAAGGTTATAAACTTACCTCTTTTTAGTTGATTTTTTAATGTTTCATTACATATGCCTATGTATACTTAACTACATACTGAAATGTTATAAAACCACCATTTATTACAAAATCAAATGTTATAATAGTGCAATATTGATAATTTGGACATTGTCATACTGTTATCACCATAGTGGTTTTTTGATTTTAATTCGTCTGACTAAATAACCTCTTAGATTGAATCCCATAATGACCTTACGAGACCAGACCCGACATCAGTACCCCTAGCGCCCATTTTACCTGCCCAACCCAAGAAGATATGTACTGTTGAGGAGTTAGAAAAGAGTCTTATTAACACTAGCAAAAATGCCGCCAACACTATTTTATCGCTATCTGCAGCTCAGCAACATCAAATACAACATCATCTCCAGCAGCAGCAGCAGCAATCGTTGCCTAGACCATTACTACCTCTACAGGGCCACCATCAGGGACATGGGATGCATCCTATGTTGCAGGTGCTGATAATTTATTAATAATTTTGTTATAAAAATGTTTACTGGAAACAGAAGTTTGGTTAGCAAGAATAATTTTTTTTAGCACCCCATGGCGAACACTAGATTGCCACCACCTGGTTTACCGCCAATGAGCATACCTCCGCCAGGTATGCGACCCCCAATGAATGCTCTTCCTGGAATGTTACCACCCGGTATGTTGCGGTTGATGCCGCCACATCCGCAGTTTTTGCAGAATGGGCCGCATAGGCCTGGAACGTTTATGTTTCCTCCTGGAACTAACCAAAATCAATTTCCCGTAAGTATATCAATATCAGTTTATTTACCATTTTAAAATATGTGATGTGATAATCATCGATCGGTTTCGATTTGATAAATGAATCTCGTGTAAATCAATTTTCATTTTTCCTAGAATTTATCAAAGAATAAGTTGTTGCAAAAGGTAAGGTGTAGACGATCACTCTATAAAAGATTGTGTTAAGCAGATCATAAGAAATGTAGTAATTGTTTTATTTAAAATAGTAAGTACAAAACCAGCTTAGATTTTAACCACGCTGCCAAAGATACAAGTAAATGTCAAATTATTCAAAATTATATATCTAATCTAAAAGTTAATATAAATTATGAATAAAAATAATATCTATAAGCGTAACACTTTAAAAATTGGACATATTAACGTTCGATCAATATTAGCTGGTTTTAATGACTTTTCGACTATTGTCCGTTATAAAGATTTTGATATTGTAGCTGTGTCAGAGACATGGTTTAAAACTGATATACCATCTTCTCTTATACATATTGATGGATATAATTTTTTTCGCTATGAAAGAAATAGCTATGGTGGTGGAGTTTTTGTCAAAAGTAAATATCACTGTCAAACTGTCACATCTGGGCAAAGTGTAGATTTGGAGTATTTATGGGTAGTTGCCGCGGTTAATCCAACCATTCGGCAAATTTGTCTAAAAGCATGAAATTTGGCACACACGTATTTTAGGTCATTATAAGACTTTTGACCCGGAGGGCAAAGCCATTTTTTGAGTTTGACTCAAAATGGCGTCTTTTTTCAAAAAGATCGACTAACAATTCGCAACTGTTAATTATCAACAGTTTTCATCACCTAATATGTCGATTTTGACAATTTTTTTTGGCGTGAAATTCATTAAAATAACTTATTTTTTAGTGCAGTGTTAATTTATTTGATAAATTTGTACAGGGTGGTTGAAAGTATACGTCCAATATGAGAATTTCGATGCTTATGAGCTTAGTCCAGCAAATCTTCTTCTTCATATGCACTAAAAAAAATAAATCGGTTAATAAATCATTACAATATTTATGTTATACTATTTACCACTTATGTACACATGTATCCTTGCACTGTAATGTACAAGTCAGTCCTGCGCGCCGACATGAGCAACGTTGCGAATCACAGCCTGATTTGCAGCCGCACTTTTCCAGCTCCCTGCATGCTGTCCATATAGATGAAAGTGTTGACCAAACTGGCTCCCAGACTTCATTGCGCTGCACCCAATCCCAAGAAATTGGTGTCGGTGGGTCACACTTAAACATGTCCAATGATCTGCCCCAAATTTGGCCAGCTTGATATGCAGCACGAAGGCAGTGTTGCAAC